>NDXB01022463.1:33018-73094 GCA_002631895.1 Agapornis roseicollis
GGGGGGGTAAGAAGAAGAATAGAGGAAGAGGAAGAATCCTCTCAAAGGCTTGTATCTGAATTTCCAGACATTCATAATGAAGTTGGAAAAGGGACTTGGGCAAGTTTGAAGATGCTGGAAGTGGTGGGAGGTGATTTATCAGAAGGGGAGGGTTAAATGGGGTTCCTGAGGCAGGGATTAATGTCTTCTTGGCATTATTCTATTCTATTCTAGTCTAGTCTAGTCTAGTCTAGTCCATTCTATTCTATTCAAGTCTATTCTAGATGCGAGGCAGGAGGAGGAAAAGCAAAAGCAGAGAAGTTGAATGAATGGGCAGAGAGAGGTGGGGAGAGGTGCTTGTCACTGTTGCAGTCAGCCTCCTGTGCTGCTGAGGGAATTAAGGAGATGCTGGAGGAACTTGAGCCTGAAGAAGATTCATTTGGGTCCCAAATCCATTTGCTTCATTCGAAGTAATAGTGCGCTACCAAAGGATAAGTCAGCTCTGAACGGGAGCATCAGTGTCAGAATCATCATCCTAGAGAAGATGGTGTTGAAATAGCACCCGGATGCTAATGCAGATGATGTTACACACTTCACAGCCATGGGAACGTTGGGTGACACTAAAACCGTCCCAGATCTTTTATCTCCCCTTTTCCCTCCAAAATCCACCAAGGCAGTTATGATCCTTCCATCCATGTATGTGCTGAGCTTTGTCACTGTGAGTAGCTGCAGTGATTTCAGTGGCAGCTGAGGAACAGATTAGAAAGCCAGAAGGAATCACTCTCATTATCTAGTCTGACCTTTCATATAGCAAATACTTGAGGGTTTTTTTCCCCTTCAGTTATTTTCCCTCTGAACCAAAGCTATGTTTTAAGAGGGGGAGGGAAATCTAAACTTAGATTCTCTCTCATTGCTTCTTCATTCTCTTAAATCTCCACAGTAGCCTTTTTTTTCAATGGTAATGATGCCTCCTAATGGAAATCTTCACCTGGTTTCTCATTTGTGACCAAGTTTAAAGTGGAGTCTATGGTGAGTTGGCTCATTTGGCCTATCTGAGTCACTTAAAGACTATTTCCATACAATGATGATGGATACATAAATATATAGATAAAGCTGCACCAAAATGCCCCATCCCTGGCAGTGCTCAAGGCCAGGTTGGACACAGGGGCTTGGAGCACCCTGCCCTAATGGAAGGTGTCCCTGCCTCTGGCAGGGGGTTGGAACTGGAGGAGCTTTAAGGTCCCTTCCAACACAAACCATTGCCTGATTCTCTGATTTTATAATGTACTTCTGGTTCATGTACATGTATCAGAGTCATGGATAAACTCTGCACTTCCAATACTGGAATATTTCTCTGGTTTCTTAGTCATTCCTTCATAGAACATGGCAGTAGAGTTAAATCTAATGCGGCCCTGACTGGGCGCAGCAATGAGAAGTATAGAAGTGACCTCCCCATGTCAGTGCCCTGTCAACACAACACTTTCAACCAATTCCACTCATCTTTGCATGACCTTAAACTGTTTCTACAAAGCCATTGATAAAACCAGCCCAGGGAAGGCCAAGAATCCATCCCCAGTGTGCTGTTCTGGAAGCATTTCCCATCTCTAGTAGCTGCATGCATGCCATTATAGCCTGATATCTTGTGATTGATGTGGTTCTGTGTTCTGGGACGTGTTGGTTTTCTTCGCTCACTCTGCCCTGAGGTTGTCACCTGTATCTTCAGGTTGGAGATAAGGAAGAAGTTCTTCACTGTGAGGGTGCTGAGGCACTGGCACAGGGTGCCCGAGGGAGTTGTGAATGCTCCATCCCTGGCAGTGCTCAAGGCCAGGCTGAACAGAGCCTTGAGTGACATGGTTTAGTGTGAGGTGTCCCTGCCCATGGCAGGGGCTTGGGTCTGGATGATCTTAAGGTCCTTTCCAACCCAAACCATTCTATGATCACTGCAGTTTGTGATCTTATGGATGACCACATCACCAAGACCATTAACCATACTTCCCATAAATCCATACTGATTTGAATATTCAATAGCTTGAATTATTTAATAACCTTAATAACCTGAAGCATTTGGTTACCTTCAGTTGGAGAACCGATGCGTTGAGCTACCCTTTGCTGGAGAGAAAGCAAGGGTTAAATTGCCTATTGCATTAAGAACTTAAAGTAGGCTTTTTCAATAAATGAGCCCAACATCAGCTGTTTCATCTCTTTCTTTTTCCTTCCTTCTTTTTCCCCCCCCCTTTTCCTTTCCTGGAGTTGTTGTTGGGCTGGCAGGCCATTATCGGGCACTGTATGCTCTGCTTTAGCCTTTAGCTTTGATTCAACATTCCCTTTTCTTCTGGAATTCCCTTGATTTTTTGCCAAATGGTGTCACAAATCAGCACTAATGAGCCCAGTCGCTGCTTGCCCTGCTCTTTCACAGTGTTGGTGCTTGTGTTACCAAGGCTTGCTGGATTTAATCACATCTGAGCTGCTATTTTTGAACCTGCCTGAGCAACTGATGGGGTGGACAATAATTTCCACTGGCTTTCAGGGGACTTCTGCACTTGGATGTTTTCTGTGTATTTTCCAAAGGGAGAAAGATGTTAAAAACATTCCTGATTTTCGGAGTTATTTCTGAGTCTCTTCTGTCCTGTCCTACACCTGCTCCATTGGGCAAGTTAGGTTTTCTCTTCTCTTGTTATTTGAGTCTTTGGTTGGATGGTTTCCTCTCTTTTTTAACGCCGCGTTCATATATAAGCTTATGGTTTTGAGCGTTTTGTACAGTTTGTAACCCATTTAAGAAGAGTTGCCATCTTCCATAACTGAGAACTGTGCAATTTCTATGTGTTCTTGGAATCATAGAATCACAGAATGGTTTGGATTTGAAAGCACCACAAGATCATCCAGTTCCAACCCCCATGCTGTGGGCAGGGACACCTCGCACTAGACCATGGCACCCAAGGCTCTGTCAAACCTGGCCTTGAACACTGACAGGGATGGAACATTCACTTCTCCCTTGGGCACCCTGTGCCAGCGCCTCAGCAGCCTCACAGTAAAGAACTTTTTCCTTATCTCCAACCTCAACTTCTCCTGTTTCAGTCTGAACCCATCACCCCTTGTCCTGTCACTGCAGTCCCTGATGAAGAGTCCCTCCCCAGCATCCTTACAAGTCCCCTTCACACACTGGAAGCTGCTATGAGCTCTCCACGCAGCTTATTTTGTCCAGGCTGAACAGCCCCAATGTTCTCAGCCTGGCTGCATGCAGGAGGTGCTCCAGGCCCCCATCATCCTCGTGGCCTTCTCTGGACTTGTTCCAACAGCTCCGTGTCCTTCTTACGCTGAGGACACCAGAACTGCACACAATGCTCCAGGTGAGGTCTCCCGAGAGAAGAGCAGAGGGGCAGGATCACCTCCTTGGACCTGCTGTTGATATTTGTTTTATCACCAGTTACCCTTCTCTTTGTCTTATATGCCTTTGTAAAACTGGCCTTTTAATGTTGGAAAGGGTTTATATGACTGTTCGAGAATATTATTCTATCTATCTATCTATCCATCTGTATGTCTGTCTATCTATCGATCTATCTGTCTATCTATCTATCTATCTATTTACCTGTCTGTCTATCTATCTATCTGTTATCTATCTGTCTATCTATCTGTCTATCTACCTACCTGTCTGTCTATCTATCTACCTACCTCCCTCCCTCCTTACCTCCCTCTTAAATGAACCAGGCACTATTACCCAATCAGCCACAGATTTCCAGTCCTTTGATCAAGTCCTCTATATCGAGATGAGATCTAACGCAGAATTCTGAGTGGTTGCACAGTGCTTTCCGAGGCAGGAAACCTGTCATCTGTAATGTTAAATAATGCTAAGGATGTTCTAGTCCTGGCAGCGGGAGACTTGAGGCATATGCCAGTCAGATTGAAGTCCCTTAAGTAAACATTATCCTTACACTTCACAGGCAAGTGCTGGCCTTCTCTAGTGTGTCTTATTCGGCATGCTGCTTGGCTTGTTAGCAGTGTGGAAATATGACAGTTGTTGGTCCCTCTTGAATAGGTTATAGCCTGGAAAAGTCATGTCCTGAGTATGTAAAGGCCACTCCGTGTTTTGCTGGTATCCATCCAAATGGGACTATCGGAGCTTCCCTAATGGGAGAGCTGACCTTCACTCTAGACTCTGCACAGGAATTGTGACCATCTGATTGCTCTTTTGAGGAGCTGATGAGTGAAATAACTCAGCCCTGGCTGAAAGGTTGATGCTGATCTACTGAAGCAACCCTTTTGATTCAGTTCCTTCCGTTTCCGTTGGCTGCACTGAGCTTTAATGAAGCTCCAGTCCCCGTCTGCAGCGTTGGCTGATAAAGGTCTCGCTTGACTTAGTCATGGCACGCATCAGAAAATGACTTAAATGCTTGAGAATTTTACTCCATTAAATGAAAGGGTTTGACAGGGTTCTGCAAAGGATGGAGGCTGTGGCTTCTGGAGTTCCCTGGAGGTAAAATAGCACGGGAGGTTGAACTGGATTGCAGTAATGGAGAATTCTGGCACAGTGAAGATAGGAAAAACCTCTCTGGAGCCCACAGCTTGAAATCACCCACACCAGAAGATTCTGGCTCATGGCTGGTGGGGCTTTTCTTTATTTGGGATTCTTGTGCATCTCTGGTTCATTGTAGGCTTGTTTTACAGAGGAAGAAATCCACACTGTGGTTAGAATCATAGAATCACAAAATGGTTTGGGTTGGAAAGGACCTTAAGATTAACCAGTTCCAACCCCCTGCCATGGGCAGGGACTCCTCACACTAAACCATGGCACCCAAGGCTCTGTCCAGCCTAGTCTTGAACACTGCCAGGTTAGACGAAGCCTTGGGTGCCATAGTTTAGTGTGAGGTGTCCCTGCCCATGGCAGGGGGGTTGGAACTGGATGATCTTAAGGTCCTTTCCAACCCTAACTATTCTATGATTCTATGGAGCATTCACAACTTCCTTTGGCAACCCATTCCACTGCCTCACCACCCTTACAATAAAGAACTTCTTCCTTATCTCCAACCTGAACTTCCCCTGTTTCAGTCTGAACCCATCACCCCTTGTCCTATCACTCCAGTCCCTGATAAAGAGTCCCTCTCCAGCATCCTTGTAGCCCCCTTCAGACACTGGAAGCTGCTCTGAGGTCTCCATGCAGCTTCTCTTCTCCAGGCTGAACAGCCGCAATGCTCTCAGCCTGGCTCCATACAGGAGGTGTGTATTGAGACTTACTTGAGGAATCCAAATATCCCAAAGAGATTCTGAAAGGTTTCTCATTTTGGGGTTATTTTGACAGTTATTTAGCCTATAAAATTGAAATTGCTGTATGTTTGTTTTAAATTTTTGTTTGTTGTTGTTTTAAATACATAGATTCACATCCGTGTGTCCTGGGTTCAGCAGCAGCAGTCATTTTTTCTCCTTCTCAGTAGCTGGTGCAGTGCTGTGTTTTGACTTTCGGCCTGGAGACAGCGCTGATAACACCGATGGGTTTAGTTACTGCTCAGTAATGTTTGGTCTGAGCAAGGACTTTGTGAGTCTCAGCTCTGCCAGGGAGGAGGGGAAGCCGGGGGGAAGCAGAGACAGGAGACCTGACCCAAACTGACCAAAGAGGTATTCCAAACCATAGCACGGCATGCCCAGGGAGGTAATGGGGAGTTCCTCGGAAGGGCACACACTTCCCGGTCGGGCTTGTTTCGGCAGGTGCTATCGTACCCTCTTCCCTTGTTATTTCCCTTATCATTACTATTATTGGTGGTAGCAGCAGTGGTTTGTGTTATACCTTAGTTACTGGACTGCTCTTATATCAACCCATGGGAGTTACATTCCTTTGATTCTCCTCCCCATCCCTCCAGGATTGGGGAGGAGGGGTGGGGGGGGGGAGAGAGGAAAGAAAGAGGGAATGGGAGTAGAAGCTGGGTTTAAACCACGACAACATGCAAACCAAAATGTTAATCACTGAAGGAGAAGCCTGTGTGTGTAACTGCTGGAGAAGAGCTAGAGAATGGAATCCCTGCCAGCTGAACATCTCCTTTCACAAGATGCAGCTTTCAGACCATTCAGGTTTTGCCATATAAATCCAGTCTTGAGTTTCCAGGTCATGAGAGGCCTTCAGGTTTAATCTATCTGTGTTGGCTTCAGTGACAGAGAGACCGGGCATACGTGAGCAATTTGTTTTAACTAATGCCCCTCTAGAGCATTGGTTTAGAGCATCTGGATGCTGCAGCTGTGTTGAGATAGCGCGTGAGCGGATGCAGGGAGGAGGGGAAACCAGCATCTTCTCTGAGGGTCTCTTGTCTGCCTGGACCTCAGGACAGTGCAAGGTGTCTATAGGGAAGATTTTTAACCCTGCAGATTGAAAAGCTTGATGTTATTTTGGGTTTAAGTAACATTTGAACCTTAAAATCTCTGCAGGAGAAGTCGAGCTTGAAGAATCTTCTGTGTATACTAAAGGCACTGTTAGCTCTTGTATCTTGTCATGAAATAACCACTAAAGGATCTTGGTGCGTGCTCCAAGCTGCTGAGTGTAACACTTGGAATATCTTGTTCTCCTTGTGTTCTTATTTGGACCAGCACGGAGAGAAACACCCTGAGGGTTTATCTGTGTTCTCTTTATTCGTCTATAGTTATAAATGCATACACAGCTTGGGGAGATGGAAAGAAAAAGGAGGTTTGCAAGAGAGTGAACTAAATCACTGTAAAACGATACCAGAGAGGAACAGGAGCAGGAGCATAAAGGGGTCAGCCTGCCTTAATGAAATTGCATCATTTGAGGTTGTTACTTTCGAGGCTGTTCCATCGTGCGGTGCCTGAGCGCCGGTGTCACGCTGTTGAATCAGGGAGGCTGAATTGGTTCAGTGTGTTCTGAGGCAATATCCCGATGCAGGAATGATACCTTAGCACTTCAGGTTAACTCGCACCAGCGGCTGCTGCTGTGTTTTGACAGCTGACATGCTGTTCTCTCTGCTCATCTACCCCTTAGATAGGGGATGTCATGAATAGTGTCACTGTGGTGAGAACACGCTGGTTATTGCCATGTTTGTGATAGTGGCCGTTGTGTATGGGAGTTAGGTTGTTCATAAAGGGCTTTGTTAAACTTGCTGGGTTTTTTTGCTTCTTTTCTTATCTCTCTTCTTCTTTTTCTGTTGCTTTTTAAAAGAAGTGATGGTTTTGAAGGCATGCGTTTGAATGCCATCGCCATGGCATGTGACTGAGGTCTGTTACAGCTCCTAGAGAGCACAGCCTTGACTTCACTGTTGAATGTTACAGCTGATTACAGTCCTCATCTGTCTGAACCATCTTCAGGGAGCAGAATGCTTTCCTAAGGAGATGGCAGATGCCACAACAGCATAAGGAATAGCTCTGGGTCTCTCTGAGTGTAGCCAATGCGTAGAGACGTCTCTATGGCTGTGTAATACCTTCCTCAAGATAAATGCCATGAAAAGCCTGGAATGCTGGACAAATTTGTTCTGCCATATGCTTGTGGAGGAGTATTTTTCTGAAGCTTTTATGTATGACTGGTAATCAGAGATTGCTTTAGAGAGACATTACTGAAAGTGTGAAGGGAAAGGAAGGGCAGCATGCTAATTTGAATTAATTGTAGTGCTTCTCAAGTCAACATCCAGTGGAGACCAAGCCATTATGTATGCTCTTTTTCTCTTGTAAAAGCCATAATGTGCACTGAACAGTAAATCTAAGGTCATAAAAAAAGGGTTATACCCCTAACATCTCATGTATTATAAATTCTTATGTGAGATGGATTTGGAAGCAGACTGCAGTGTGATGGTTTATGCTTGTTTGTGTGTTTGTTTTCCCCTTTTAAGCTGCAAACATATGAGATGGGATAGTTCTTTGTGCTGCATAGAGCTGGAGAACACCCAACAGAGATCAAACTTGAACACATGCATTGTTATGGGAGGAATTAGTGTTTTAAGATCTTTGGCCCCCTCACTGGGGACAGGGAGAACAAAGGTGCATAAATCTGAGTAAGAAATCTAAGAGCTGTGACCTGGACCTTCATCCTTTGGTTTCAGCCCATTGCCTTCACCTTGTTATCCTTTACATCAAACCCGTAAGTACCAAGCGTTGCCTTGATACATTCCCTGAAACAAAAGTGTTGAATTACCCATATTGTTGCTGATGCTCACTTGCATCCTTCCCCAAAAGTCCTGCCAGGTCAATGGGATTATTTGCAGTTTAAAGGTCTGTTCAGCCTGGAGAAGAGAAGGCTGCATGGAAACCTCAGAGCAGCTTGCAGTGTCTGAAGGGGGGTGCAAGGATGCTGGGGAGGGACTCTTCATCAGGGACTGTAGTGATAGGACAAGGGGTGATGGGTTCAGACTGAAACAGGGCAAGTTCAGGTTAGATATAAGGAAGAAGTTCTTTCCTGTGAGGGTGCTGAGGTGCTGGCACAGGGTGCCCAAAGAAGTTGTGAATGCTCCATCCCTGGCAGTGTTCAAGGTGACATGATCTAGTGTGAGGTGTCCCTGCCAAAAGCAGGGGCTTGGAACTGGATGATCTTAAGGTCCTTTCCAACCCAAATCGTTCTACGATTCTATGCCCATCTTCTCCATCATTTACAGGACCACCGCAAATACAAAGTCAATCTGCAAGCTGTGGATGTATAAACTGCTCCCTCCTTCTTGGGGAACTGAGGTCTGGCAGTCTGGATGTTGGCAAATGGAACATACATTTGTATAAGCAGAAAATTGAGAACTTTTTGGCTGCTTTTTAATGGAAAAGGAGATCCTTTACCCTTATCACACATGATGAAGTATCTTTTGGTATCCAGAGACACCGCTGTCATGGGACTAGGCTGTTAATTTGTTCGGTGAATGATGGTGGTATCAGCCTGTGCTTATCCGAGCTAAGCCTATTTTAATAAACCAACTCTTGAACTTGGAATTTAGGGAACAACTTTGGGCTAAATTAAGCAAAGAGACAATATCTCTTTTCACACCATCTTAGAACCAGCATTGATTAATCGGAGTCACTGGCAGTGATTACAGCTGAGATTGAAGTCTGCGGTGGGGTTTGGTTTTGTAGGGTTGTTGCTTCCTCTATAACGTTCTGTGAGGGTTTAAAGCAGAGAAGCAGACAGGTGGAGGAGCCTTCGTTTTCCACCTCATCAAAAAGAAACGTAAGTTTTGGTGACAGAAGAGCTGTAAATATTTGATAGAATTCAGCCGGGAATCCATCTGGACCACGTTTCTGTTTTTAGCCTTTCGTTCCTTTCTAGTTTCCCTGTAATTTTATCTGCAGAGAGCGGCTATCTCAGCTTTTCAAATGGAAAAGTGGTTTCAAAGCTTTTCCCTGTAAAGCAATGGCCTGGTAGGGGCTTCTGTTTCCTTAGAGCCATTTAAAGTGGGACTGAAAGGAGGCTGCGGTGAAGTGCGGTCAGTCTCTTCTCCCATGTAATGAGGGATGGGACAAGAGGAACTGGCCTCAAGCTGCACCAGGGCAGGTTTAGATGGAGCTGAGGAGCAATTCCTTCCCCACAGGGTGCTCAGTGCATTGTGGAACAGGCTGCCCAGGGCAGGGCTGGAGTCACCGTCCCTGCAAGTGCTCACACACTGTGGAGACAAGGCCTCAGTGCCATGGGGCAGGGGTGGCCTTGGCAGTGCTGGGGAGCAGTTGGATTGGATGAGCTTAAAGGGTTTTTCCAGCCTGGTTTGTTCTGTGATCCTCCAATCCTTGCTGGAGCTTGGACATACTCTGATTTGCAATGAACCAATTTATCTTGAAGCACCTGCAGTATCTACAATGTCTGGCAGAGTGTAATTGCTGCAGTTGTTTATGGTACTTTGTTGATATAGCAACAATGTCTTCTGATTTTTATGAGCCGTGTAATCATGAGGGGCCAGATTCTCACACCTCTCATGGGTAACATTTAATCCCTGGATTAAGGCAGCACGAAGAGGGAGGCACTGTTCAGGTTGAGTATTTCTGGTCTCCTTGTGGAGCGAACCCATTAGACACAACTCTGTGCACCCTCCTTGGGTTCTCATGGATTTATTTGCCTGGCTTGTTTGCGTTTGTATTGGATCTTAAACTATTTAGTTTAAGACCCAATAAACTATTATGCTCCAGTTGCAGTGTTTTCATTTCCATCCTTATAGTGAGATTGGGCTTTGATTTGAAGGTTACAATGGATTAGCTTTTTTGTCTTCTTTAAACTTAAAGCCAGAGTTTTCATCTGTGCACAGCTGACTTATCTTTTAAGTTCTGTTTTTTCAAGTTAAATGTGATTTAATCAAGTTATTTACAAATGGGAAATACATAAATCATAGAATTGCAGAATGGTTTCGGTTGGAAAAGACCCTAAGATCATCCAGTTCCAACCCCCTGCCATGGGCAGGGACACCTCACCCTAAACCATGGCACCCAAGGCTCTATCCAACCTGGCCTTGAACACCGTCAGGGATGGAGCATTTACCACTTCTCTGGGCACCCTGTGCCAGTGCTTCAGCACCCTCACAGTAAAGAACTTCTTCCTTATCTCCAACCTGAACTTGCCCTGTTTCAGTCTGAACCCATCACCCCTTGTCCTATCGCTACAGTCCCTAATGAAGAGTCCCTCCCCAGCATTCTTGTAGCTCCTTCAGACACTGGAAGGCTGGAGAAGAGGAGCCTTGAACTTGTGAGCGGTTCTGGAAACTTAGAGGTGTCCTTGGAAGTACTGTGATGAGTCTTCTAAAGCACTTTATGTGCTTCGGGACTCACCAGCCACCATGTTCCCTCCTTAAAGGCTCTTCAATGAGGTATAACTCTTCAGGGGAGGTGGAAGGGGATGTTGACCTTGTGCTCCTTGTGGAGATATGTGTTGAGTATCTGTCTGTCTTATCTATCTATCTATCTATCTATTTATCATATCCCTACGTCTATGGTTGGTTCAGCCAAAGATTTTTGTCTGTTCTGAAGCCACAGTCTTCAGTTCTCTGCTTTCTCTTGCATTCAGGACTTTGGACTTTCTTGTGCTTCATTGACAAGGGGGGGAAAGTGGCCAAACCCATTAAGAGATCTCCTATGTCTTCCACTGAGATAAGAGGAGAAACAAACCCTGTCGAATTAATAGGAACTCCTCCAACATTTGTCCAGTTCATTTCCTTTCATTCTCTTTGTCACTTTTTTGGGGTGTAATGTCAAATCTGTTCATCATTTGTTTTTTAGGACATTTCTCTTCCTGCGCAAGCCATTCCCTGCTTTTCACTTTATCCTTGAACTTTCCGTTTCCAATCAAAACACTTTTCCCTGTCACTGGCACCTTGCAGCTGGAATTTCCATGGATTATTTAGTGTCTGTGTAGATTTGGATGACTTCCCAAAGCTTTGAATGTAACACAAGCGGAAGGTCCAGCATAATGTTTGAAATACAGGGGTGGTTTTGGTCCATGTCAGAACTCAATTACAGAGTCTCCAATTTATGTTGTATTTATTTTCAGAACAGTGTTTTCTTCAGGCTGAAAAACTTTGTGAGATAAAAATTGATTTGAAACCTGATCGTGTGCATACAAAGAGCGAGAGGGAACAGTTCTCCTCAAATGTGGATCCGATCCTTTACATAGAATCAAGCTACTTCCCAAATACTGCCCTCCAAATAAGCCAGCAGGATTAGACAAGTTTAGATAGAGAATAAAACAGTAGTGTAGGTGTATGTATTTCTACTCCACATTGCAGTTGCATGTAATGATGTTGTAAAGGGGATGCCTGCATTATGAGAGTGCTGTAGGCACCACCGTCACAGGTTGAGAGCAGATGTGGTCCATCTCTCACCTCATCTTATTTGGGACCTAAATAAGCCTTACAACTACCTTTTGATTCATGGAATCACAGAATGGTTTGGGTTGGAAAAAACCTTAAGCTCATCCAGTTCCAACCCCCCTGCCACGGGCAGGGACACCTCACACTAAACCATGGCACCCAAGGCTCTGTCCAACCTGGCCTTGAACACTGCCAGGGATGGGGCAACCACAGCTTCTCTGGGCAACCCATTCCAGTGCCTCAGCATCCTCACAGTAAAGAACTTCCTCCTTATCGCCAACCTCAACTTCCCCTGTTTCAGTTTGAACCCATCACTCCTTGTCCTGTCACTGCAGTCCCTGATGAAGAGTCCCTCTCCAGCATCCTTGTAGCCTCCTTCGTACACTGGAAGCTGCTCTGAGGTCTCCAGGCAGCTTCTCTTCCCCAGGCTGAACAGCCCCAGTGTTCTCAGCCTGTCTTCATTCGTGTACGTCCCTTATAGCATGCAGTTATACAACATAGAGTATTTCTGTGAAGAGCGATAAAATGAAGCACAACACAGGTGCATCTTTACACACTTCCCATCAGATGTGAACTCAGCATCTGTTAATTCCTCGTGCCCGTTCCTTGCTTTAGTCTCCAAATCTGTTTATGTTCATAAATGCACAGATGGATTTAGCTTCGAGCCTGCCTGAACACAGAAGGGTGCTTAGCCACCAGCTGAACATCGTTCTGTGGCTGATGGGCTTCTGGTGATGCCTCTGCTTTCTGCTAAGGATTTATCTTTACTCCTGGGTTATAGGGAACTAATATCCTGTTGATCTGATAATCAACAGATATCAAGAACTGGTGATCTTGGTAGTATGGTTATCTTGAAATATGGCTCTTAGGGTTGAGTCTAACCTAGTTTACAAGGCCAGGATACTGGGGTTGAGTGGAGAGCATGCTCACCATGCTTATGGAAAGAGTCAAAGACAGAGCAGCTGACCAGAAGAGGTGGGTCTCGCATATCCTGGTATCTCTTGCAGTCTCTGGTTCTGGGCTTAGCTGAAGGATTTCCTTCTGGTTTTGACATATGAAGAGACAAAGTGCATTCACAACTTCTTTGGGCAACCCATTCCAGTGCCTCAGCACCCTCATAGGAAAGAACTTCCTGCTTTTATCCAGTCTAAACTTCCCCTGTTTCAGTTTGAACCCGTTACCCCTTGTCCTGTCACTCCAGTCCCTGATGAAGAGTCCCTCCCCAGCATCCCTGTAACCCCCTTCAGATACTGGAAGCTGCTCAGCCCCAACTTTCCCAGCCTGTCTCCATACAGGAGATGCTCCAGTCCCCTGATATCCTCGTGGCTTCCTCTGGACTTGTTCAAACAGCTCCATGTCCTCACTCCAAGTGAGGTCTCATGAGAGCAGAGTAAAGGGGCAAGATCACCTCCTTTGATCTGCTGATCATGTTCCTTTTGATGCAGCCCTAGATCCTTTTTGAGACTTACCTAGAGTTTACATGGTGGAGTATCTCCTTCCTTTCATTTTTATCTCCTTCTGGATTAGACTCATTACTTCTTGCAGTAGAAAAAGAGGGGGTAGTTTACCTTTTCCAGGTGATTCAGAACTGTTTATTATGGGCTTTCCCCTCCACTCTCTCATTCTTTTCCAAGCCCCAAGAGGTGTCACCTTCCTACTGTATTAGGAGTAAGTTTGGGATTTGATAAAGCACAGAGAGGTGAAAATAAGAAATGTAAACAAAAAATGTTACCCTTCTTTATTCCATTGTACATTTGTCCTTCCTAGAGCTGGCAGCTCCCTCCACTCCTCTGTACTGAAGACACATCCTGCCTGTTTTGCTCTCCAGTCTTCACTGCCTGTAAAGCTATGGGTCATGATGTAGTAGTAGCTATGGGTGCTCAGATAACTTTTGCACACACTGACATTTAGGCGCCTTAATTTGGAGCCAGTTCCCACTCTCCTGCCAGCCTCCAATGCTGTTCATCACCTCTCAGGTCTACCAGACCCACGTGTGCCTCACAAGGGCATCTCCGATTGTACTTAACACTTACATTTAGACAGCTGCATCCCACGTTGTATGTCCTGTCTTCATCAGGCTCTTGCAAATGGCTATTTGTAGGCAAAAACACTGTGTTTTTTTGGTGCAATAAAGTGCAGTCTGCGTTTTGAAGGGCAGCTCTGTGCTTACGTGCTGGGTTTGATAGTCAGCTGCTTTGCTTTGGCTTGTTCAGGGCTTGGCGTTCCTCTTGCATGAGTCACACGGTGAAGAGAAGCTGCTTTTTCTCCTTGCTGTTTGCACTTGGTTCCCTTTGGTGCCATCATGTGCTACAGGACCTTATCAGCAGGTAGGAGGAGTCCTAGAGTGTGTGGACAATGTTACTAAAGCTGGGAAATCATAGAATCATAGAATAGTTAGGGTTGCAAAGGATCATCCAGTTCCAACCCCCTGTCATAAGCAGGGACCTCACACTAAACCATGTCACCCAAGGCTCTGTCCAACCTGGCCTTGAATATTGCCAGGGATGGAGCACTCACAACCTGCCTGGGCAACCCATTCCAGTGCCTCACCACCCTCACAGGAAAGAAATTCCTCCTTATATCCAATCTAAACTTACCCTGTTTAAGTTTTAACCCATTATCCGTTGTCTTATCACTACAGTCCCTAATGAAGAGCCCCTCCTCAGCATCCTCATAGGCCCTCTTCAGATACTGGAAGCTGCTCTGAGGTCTCCACGCAGCCTTCTCTTCCCCAGCCTCAACAGCCCCAACTCTCTCAGCCTGTCTTTGTGTGGGAGATGCTCCAGTCCCTGCTCATCCTTGTGGCCTCCTCTGGCCTTGTTCCAACAGCTCCATGTCCTTTTGATGTTGAGGACACCAGAACTGCACACAGTGCTCCAGGTGAGGTCTCATGAGAGATGCACTTCTTTAAGAAGGTATCACCCTACAGGTACCTGTGAGCTGAAACAGGGGTTTTGTGGCCTCTGGTTTATAACTGGAGGGTGCATCTGAGCAGATGATCAATGCAGTCTTCTAAGCGTGATATTGGATGTACCCCAAAATGCATCTGTCATAGGGTAATAGAAAGCTGGGGAGGTGATGAGTTGAGCTGTTTTGTGCTGTTAGCTCTCTCTGCAAGTGCTTTTTGGCCTGAAGAAGACAAGCTCCTTTGACAGCATGTATTTACACATCCAGATGCTCCGTGCACGCTCTCTTGTCGTCCTTGCTTGTAAGCCTTCAAACTCAGTGAAATCTCTTTTCTCTTGCTATGCTAATCCTGTGTTTGCCTACCCTGCTCTGCTGCAGGAAGATGTGGCAGGAGGCTCTGCTCCATCGTGGAGAGCATCCCATCCCCAGCTGATTTTAGTGTTTTTGTAGGATTTAGGCAAATACTTTGCTGTGTTTCTCTGCTGCATTCCTCATGTGAATGTCTGTGGTCAATAACATCTCTATTGCTTTTTCCTCTTCAATCCATGGTACTTCACTTCCATCCTGTTGCCCTGTTACAGCAACAACAATTCCTTGTCTATGACCTACTGAAGAGCATCCTGTGCTTTAAAAATGTCTTCTTATTTGGTGAGGGGGAAAGTGGAAATAAAGCAGGTCAGGGTGCTCATCCTCTCCCATGGCCTTGAGCACTGCCAGGGATGGGGCAGCCACAGCTTCTCTGGGCCATCACCCTGTGCCAGTGCCTCAGCACCCTCACAGGGAACAGCTTCTGCCTCAGAGCTCAGCTCAGGCTCCCCTCTTTGGGCAGGTTCAAGCCATTGCCCTTGGCCTGTCCCTACAGGCCCTTGTCCCAAGCCCCTCTCCATGTTCCCTGCAGCCCCTTTAGGCCCTGGAGCTGCTCTCAGGTCTCCCCTTCAGGAGCCTTCTCTTCTCGAGGCTGCCCCAGCCCAGCTCTCTCAGCCTGGCTCCAGAGCAGAGCTGCTCCAGCCCTTGCAGCAGCTCCATGGCCTCCTCTGGCCTCGCTCCAGCAGCTCCAGGTCCCTCTTGTGCTGCTGCCCCAGAGCTGGATCAGGGCTGCAGGGGGGGTCTCCCCAGAGCCCAGCAGAGGGGCAGGATCCCCCCCCTGAGCTGCTGCTCACGCTCCTTTTGATGCAGCCCAGCGCACGGTTGGCTTTCTGGGCTGTAAACCTTGGTGTTTATGAGAGGTGAGGCTGATATATATTCTGATGGTTTACATTGAATAGCAGTACTTCTGCTTTGGGAAGTGGTACATAGGAAACAAGTGATGTTTGATTGTGGGGGAGTGGGATCCAGGGATTAAGAAATCTATCACTTGATTAGTTCAAGCATCCTGTTTTACTCTGCATCTTCTTCCCCAAAAGCATTACAGGTCTGTCAGTCATGATGTTCCTGTTGCCTCAGAACTTGTTGGCATCCTCAGATGTGTTTTTCCTTACTCTCTTGAAATCCAATCTAAATTTATAAGTGTCATTTCTAATCTAGTTCAGCTGACCTCGTGCATTGCACTTGGTCTTTGTCCATTCGTGCATGTACATCTTCCATAATTAATAAGTTGACTCTAACTTCACTAGACACCAGTTCCCTCTTCTTTGTGTTCCTCCTCCCTGTTTTTTTCCCTTTACAGCAAACAGACATTAATATTCATCCTTTGGAAGCAGTGAAAAGGCAGATGACACCTGGATTCTGAACTGACTGGAAATGCAATTTTGCTGTTCACTGAAATATGTAATACGGATGTGTTTTCCTAGCATAGGGATAGATTAAGACCGTTCTACATGCAAGGTTCACAAAAAGCAGACACCATGGCACAAAGCAGCAGATAGAAGAAGGCAGTATAGGAGAAGAAGAAAGAAAACCATTTGTGGATTAGCACAAACACTGTTTTAGAGCGTTTGTACTAGGAAGATTCAAGTTGGAAGCTCTCTAGACCATCTTCTCTTGGAAAAGTGAGAAGAAATGTTGTTTAACCATTATATTAATTCCAGTTTAAAACAATAGGAAGGGTTACATCACATCTCACTCAAAATGAGCTAACAGTGACCTGACACTAAGTCATTTGAGCACTGCCATCCATAGAGTCTTGAAGTGGAACAGTAGAATACGTGACAACGCAACTCAGTGGTGGTAGACTCCAAAGCATCTTTGGTCTCCCAAATACAGTCTTCCTTCTTGATCTGAATAGCTCAGTATCAAGGAAGCCTGATGGTGAACAGATATTTTGGGTCCTGAGGGTTGACCTTGCTCATGCAATCACTTTGTCATTTATCACACTCAGTTGCTGCTTTGGGAACCAAACTGATTCACTGTGTGCTGCCTTGTGCTTTGAAGATGGAAGGCATCCATCTTTCCATGGCATCTGTGAGCCTTTTGATGGAACACTTTTTCTAACAGCCCCAAATAGCTACTTTTGCTCTCAAGAAGTTTATACAACTTAAATGAATGTGTGTCTATGAATCCGAGATTCCCAAGCTAAACAAAATACATCTGGTCCTTATTCTTGGCATTTGCCTAAGGCCAACCTGTCTCTGGTGCCTCTTAGCAGGATTTGAAGACTTTCATGCAAAGATATGCAGTTAGGTCGATGTGAAGGAGAAGTCTGTGCATTGAAGTGGCAACTGGGACTGACATGAAAGGAGCACAACAGCCTTCCAGATTGCTTGCCTTACCTCTGTTCTTTGTGTCTGACACACACAGACATCTGTGCAACGTGAAATGTATACAGATGACTTGCATTCATTCCTTCCCGTCTCTTACGGCTTCCTTCTCCTTCATATTGCGTGACAGTCCTCTAACATCAAGAGGTGTGAGATGGAGCTTGGTGGGGATGGAGGTGCCTTGTGGTTGACTGGAAAGGATCTGGTGTACCTGATGGGTGCTGTTAGGCTGTAAATGTTGGGGATGAGTGACAGATGAAGGATGGGGTTAGGGAGAAACTGTTCCTGTTGGGTTTGCATAGTGTTGCTAAGCTGGTAGAAAACAAGAAGCTTGTGATCAAGTGTGCTGGGGACAGAGCATTTGGTGTCATCCCAATTAGAAGAACAGAAAGCAGAGTGTCTCTATTTGTGTCTCAGTATATATCTCCATGAAATATCATGGATGTTTTATCTCACTATCTCTGACTTCCCAGCCTATCCTCATAGTATCTGTTCCCGAGACAAAGTGCTCTCTGCTCCTGGAGACATCTACAATGGCAGCTATACCAAAGGGAAGAAAAGAATCTGTTCGAAAGTGATCAGATGCTGTCCTGAAATAAGGCTTTGACAAGGATGAATGCAAAAAGAGAATTGTTCTCATTGTTTCTTAGCAGATCTCCGGAATAGCAGCAGCAGCAGCTCGTTTGTGGGATAATCAGTGCTGGTTTTACTTTGCATCTACTCCACAGTGCCTTAAGGCTGTGGGCGTTCGCTTCGCCTTGTAGTACGATTCAGCTGGAGGAGGGTAGACAAGAATGCGCTTCAGTGTGTTGAATCAGGGTTGTTTACAGTCATAACTGATTTTGTGCCTGTCACGTACTACGTATGTGTCTCTAGAAGTTTCTGGAAGTGTGATTACAGATACCATGTCCTGGGGTCTTGTTGTTTGTTGTTGTAGCTGCCATATGTTGTACTGTGTCAACCTAGGCTAGACAGTGTGCTCCTCAGGCCATGGGCACAGAGATGACTTTGTTCTCCAAGGACCTTCCATCAGCGTTAAAACTCATCTGAGAAGTAAAGCGAGAAGAAGCATCTCTATTGCTGCACCCCAGGCCATGCTGCCAGCAGGGCATTGCTCCTGGACCACTCTCCTGACACTCCTAAGCACTGCTTTCCTCGCTTTGCCTGCCCAAAGCCACCTGAGAACATGATGTTAATGTCACAAACATCCCAAAAGGTCCAGAGGAGCATAAATGATCTTAAAAGCAAGGTCTGGAAACGAAGGAAATCATCCCCTATGGCTATTCTGATTGACCTATGACAGCACTTGGGGATTTGTCCCTATCAGCCATCCCTGCCCATGGCAAGGGGTTGGAACTGGATGACCTTAAGGTCCTTTCCAACCCGAACCGTTCTATGATCCTGTGATTTTTCCAGGTGAACAGCACAAAGTTTTACTGAATTTTGGGTTTAACAATAGAGGAAAAACCCTGAGAAGAGAAGCTGAAAACTGGCATGTCTGTGACACGGGTGACAGAGGCGAGTCTGGGGAACAAACTGTTATAAAGGGGATTTGGGAAAGTAGCACGCTTGCAAATATGCCCTTTTCATCTTACAGCTTCACAACAGCTTTCATATTAACCAAGTTAATCCTGGTGCTCTGCAAATAGGAGGGCTCTGTATCTGTCTGTCCATTTTACAGGCAGGGAAATGGAGAGAGCTCTATGGAAAAGCATGGAAATGCTGTGTATTCTCCCTTCTTCTTGTGACTTGCGAGTGCTGGTAACCAAGTCTCCTAGTGAGAATTGAAAGGGGTCAATCTGTTCAGTTTATCTGAGGGAAGGGTAGGAGGCAGCAGAGAGATCAAACAGCAAAGTTCAAGAGGTGAGAAGATGCCGGTCTGCTGATGGAGAGGCTAGGGCTGATCCTTCATTAGCTGAAGCCTCAGAGAGGCTCTTATGGGAAGAGGTGACCTGCTCTGACCACAGAGGCTGTAGGGGTTGATGCATAAACACGGTTTGTGTGAAATGATCTGACCTTCATGAAGAAGGTCAGGCTGGTTGGTGCAATGATTTCATATGGGTTAAAGCCTTAGGAAAATGTATCCGTAGTTGGTCATCCAGAAATGGAGGTGTCGTCATCACTGATCACTTCTGAAGCCCCCAGTGAAGGCGCTTCTCTGTCATAGAATAGTTTGGGTTGGAAGGGACCTTAAGATCATCCAGTTCCAACCCCCGTGCCATAAGCAGGGACACCTCACACTAAACCATGGCACCCAAGGCTTTGTCTAACCTGGCCTTGAACACTGCCAGGGATGGAGCATTCACCGCTTCTTTGTTCAACCCATTCCAGTGCCTCACCACCCTCACAGCAAAGAAATTCCTCCTTATATCCAATCTAAACCTGCCCTGTTTAAGTTTGAACCCATTCCCCCTTGTCCTGTCACTACAGTCCCTAATGAAGAGTCCCTCCCCAGCATCCCTATAGGCCCCCTTCAGATACTGGAAGGCTGCTCTGAGGTCTCCACGCAGCCTTCTCTTCCCCAGGCTGAACAGCCCCAACTCTCTCAACCTGTCTTTGTATGGGAGATGCTCCAGCCCCTGCTCATCCTCGTGGCCTCCTCTGGACTTGTTCCAACAGCTCCATGTCTTTCTTATGTTAAGAACACCAGAACTGCACACAATGCTCCAGGTGAGGTCTCCTGTGAGCAGAGCAGAGGGGCAGGATCACCTCCCTGGACCTGCTGGTCACGCTCCTTTGGGTGCAGCCCAGGATACGGTTGCTTTCTGGGCTACAAGCGCACACCCATGATCTCCACTTGGATGATGTGGCTGCTTAGATACAAAGGAGGGACTGCAGTCGATGGATGTCAAAAGCTAGACTTTTCCTGGTGAAGTTCTGTAGCCTTCATCCGTGGAGACAGTGAGAACCCAACTGGACACAATCCTGGGCAACATCTCTAACGGGTCCTGCTTGAAACAGGGAGGGCTTGGCCTAGATGATCTGCTCAACTGTTCTGGGATGTTGGCCCATTTCTCCAGCCTGTCCCATGGCAGCATGACCCTCTGGTATCTCAGCTACTCCTCCGAGTAGTGAGACCAGCAAACTTGCTAAGGGTACACTCTACCCTGTCAGCCAGATCAGATGAAGGTGTTAAGCAGATCAACCCATTGGTTCACTACCAGCATTATCACCTGCAGGTGTAAGAAGACCTTCCCCGTGTTACCTATTCCCAGAGGTGTTTTATCCTTCCTCGTAGGCTCTCCCAGTGTCTCACTTCATCTTTCCTGCTTTGGCTTAGAGCTATTCCCATGCCTTGTCCAACATAGATGAAGAGAAAGTTTTCCTCCGTGTCTTTTTGCAATAGCTTTGCACAGGTTTGAATGCTCAAGTTTTCCTATCAGTTTTCCCTTCTATAGGCAGAGCAGCCCTGTTTACTTGTCACGTTGTCTTGCCCTGTTGTCAATCTCCAAGTTCCCTTTAGACTGTCTTTAGAATCTGTGCTGGAGCTTATTGCCTACAGCTCAGGACTCTGCAGTATAGGTCAAGCAAAAGGTTTATGTCACCTGTCTGGAAGATTGCAATCCCTGTTATGAATCCCACAATGACATTCCTGCTTTTACATGGAATGTCATTGCAGATTGATGTTCAGCTTGAGTCCATAGTATCCCTCCGTTCTTCTCTGTGGCACTGGCCAGTTGTTCCCCATCGTCCATTAATGCCATTGTTTGCTGCTTCTAAATTCAGGTCCCTGCAGCTGACCTGATTACGAAGCCTTGAGTGGCACCGTTTAGTGTGGGGTGGCCGTGCTTATGGCAGGGGGGTTGGGACTGGATGATCTTAAGGTCCTTTCCAACCCTAACTATTCTATGATTCTGTGATCTTATTCTGTTCGTTGAGCATCACTTCTGGTCTGTTAGGATTGTTCTGAGTCATAGAATCATAGAATGGTATGGGTTCAGCTTTATATCCTAAGCATGACATCATGTAGTGTAGAATATCATAGAATCATAGCATAGTTAGGGTTGGAAAGGACCTTAAGATCATCCAGTTCCAAACCCCTGCCATAAGCAGGGACACCCCACACTAAACCATGGCACCCAAGGCTTCTTCCAGCCTGGCCTTGAACACTGCCAGGGATGGAGCACTCACAACCTCCCTGGCCAACCCATTCCAGTGCCTCAGCAACCTCACAGGAAAGAATTTCTTCCTTAGATCCAATCTAAACCTCCCCTGTGTAAGTTTGAAAACCCGTTACCCCTTGTCCTGTCACTACAGTCCCTAATGAAGAGCCCCTCTGCAGCACTTGGGGTCAGCTGCCTTGGCTGTGTCCCTCCTAACTCCTTGTCCACCCCCAGCCTACTTGCTGGTGGGGTGGTGTGAGGAGTATAAAAGGCCTTGACTGTGTGTAAGCTCTGCTCAGTAGTAAAGAAAATATCCCTGTGTTATCAAGTCTCTTTCCAGCACAAATCAAAACACAGCCTCATACCAGCTACTATGGAGAAAATGGACTCTGTCCCAGCCAAAACCAGCACAAGTGCTCTCTAACCTATTTCTTCCATATTGAAATCTTCACTTTCATTCCTACTACTAATAACGCTGGCCATGTGAATGTCTCTCTGCATGGAGACTGATGTGTGTAAGGGAAATCATAGAATAGATAGAGTTGGAAAGGACCTTAAGATCACCCAGTCCCAACCCCCTGCCCTTGGCAGGGACACCTCACACTAAACCATGGCACCCAAGGCTCTGTCCAACCTGGCCTTGAACACTGCCAGGGATGGAGCATTCACCACTTGTTTATGCAGCCTATGTCAGTGCCTCAGCACCCTTACAGTAAAGAACTTCTTCCTTATATCCAATCTGAAATCTTTAAATAGTTTTGCCTTCCAGTATCTTTCCCAATCCAAGAAGCACAGAACAACCCTTTCCTTGACATCCTGCATCCTGCTCTTATATCCTCTGCATGATTGACTTCTACTGGGTGCATAAAGCAAGAAGTAGTCACATCTCATTAAAATACAAATGCATGTCTTTGGCAGGATGGATGGCCTCTTAGTCCAGCTTGGGGGTGGTTGTTCCTTTATTTGTGCTTTAGATGATGAGGCTAAAGCTGTGTTAAATGCTTTTTTCCTCTCTCTTTCTTTTCCCTTCCTGTATCCAATATTCCAGGCAATACTCGTTCCTATCTGTACCAACTGCCTTCACAGTAAATTGGACAAGTCTCCCTGAGGAGCAGTAGACAAAAGATTTAGGAGGTGCCATGGGGATGGGGAGGGAAATGCTTTTATTGCCAATCAAATTAGAGGCATTTAGATCTACTCTTCCATTTCCCTGTAAATATCTTACTGTGGGGTAGGAGTGTGGTTGCGGAGCTGTGTGAATAAGCGGGTATTTCAATGGCTTAGGAGGACGGAGTGGGAGGTGGTTGTTGCTAAAAAGGATGCTTGAACTAAACCAAACTATTTCATTTTCTTTCTCTTTTTTTTATTTCTCCCTTAGAGGGAGAAAAAGTTTTAAAATGGAAGCTTTGAAAGTGATAAATGAACACGAACCATTTGGAGTGCTCTAAAAGCCAGCCCGCTCTCCCCCTTGAGCACCGCTCCGCTGGGGACAAAGATAGACGCATTCACTGTTTGCCAAAGGAACACTTGCCCAGTTGTAATCAAGTCATTTTACAACGCGGTGTAGACTTTTCACTCCACGTTTTGTTGTGTGTGGCCTTGGGAAAGTCATGGCAGCAAATGCTTCCACTTGCTTCTCTCCAAAAAGAAAGGATGGGTCAAGATCAGCCTCTGTTTTCAAGCTGTTGGTTGTCCCGCTTCCCAGCTTGCAGTGGTTTTAATCTGTAGCCATACTTTGAGATAAAGAAGGCATAAGTCATTATCCCTGCCCAGAAAGTTCCTTGTAATTGTCTTCTATGTGCCCTTATTTTCCCAAGTAGGAATTTTGCTGGATCTTTGCTTGGATTTTGCCATGGAGGTTGTGTTACTGTGGGAGGAGTGGGCAAATCTGAGACCTGGGAGAGGTAAGAGTTGTTCCTAAGTGCACTGCAGGCTCCCTGAGTGAATCTTCATCTTGTTTCTTGTAGTGCTTAGTAGTTGTGATGAGTGACTTCCATCAAGACATTATAGGCTCCTTATAGTTTGCCATGCTTGATGTGACTGATTATTATGTTGTTGAGTGTCTTGGAAACCCTTGGTTTGCAGATGGCTTCTTTTAACTTCCCCTCTCCGTTACTTCATTTGTTGTCTCCTCAATGCACACACAAATGCACACATGCATCCTTCTCTTTGGCTGTTTGGGCTATTGCAGGTTGGCTACCATAGGTTTGTACTAAAGGTTGTTCTCCTAAAAGGAAGGATTTATGGCCTAGGGGCACCTGTAGCCTTAGATGCCAATTACATGCGTATGTGGTACACTGGAACTGGATGGAGCAGCTGTACTCTGGATTTACTCTGCTTTCAATAGATTTAGCTCCATCTCTCCATCTCTTGAGGCAGTTGTGCTTTCATCCTTTATGTATCTGGCCCAATTAGGGGAGGATGGTGAGTGATTCCCTTTAGTCCTAAAGTTTCCCTGTGTGGTGAATCTCAGTGGTGAATCTGCTTGGGTTTGATATGTTGAAAGATGAAAAGGAGACTGAAGTACAAGAGGTAGCCGATACCATTAGGCTGTTCCCAGTGCACTCCACAACTGGGAATTTCTCCATGGAGGACAAAAGGAATAGTTGCAAATACACCACTGTGTCAGTGCGACCTAGAAGAGACTTGACCCTCTGCTGAGGCATCTGTCAGTGCATACATCAGGACATCATGCAACATGTGGCCATGTGTCAAGCAGCTCCTACAAGCTGGTGACCATTCCCAGCTCTTTGCATGTCAATGGGACAGTGTCTTGTCCAGGCCATGTGCAGTTTGAGTACCCAAGACCAGGATGGAGCACTGCATCTCATGTCATCCAGCCTTACACCCCAGTATCTTTCTCAGCACAGGAAAGACATGGACCTGTTGGAGCAGATCCAGAGGAGGCCACAGAATTGATCAGAGGGATGGAACCCTCTCCTATGAGGAAAGGCTGAGGGAGTTGGTTTCTTCAGCCTGGAGAAGGCTCTGGGAGATCTTACAGTGTCCTTCCAGTGCTTGAAGGGGGCTTACAAGAAAGACAGGGACAAACTGTTCCAGTGCCTCACCACCCTCACAGGAAAGAACTTCTTCCTTATCTCCAACCTGAACTTCTCCTGTTTCAGTTTGAACCCATCGCCCCTTGTCCTGTCACTACAGTCCCTGATGAAGAGTCCCTCCCCAGCATCCTTGTAGCCCCCTTCAGACACTGGAAGCTGCTCTGAGCTCTCCGTGCAGCCTTCTCTTCTCCAGGCTGAACAGCCCCAATGTTCTCAGCCTGGCTCCATACAGGAGATGCTCCAGTCCCTGCTCATCCTCGTGGCTTCCTCTGCGCTTGTTCCAACAGCTCCATGTCCTTCTGATGTTGAGGACACCAGAACTGCACACAATGCTCCAGGTGATTTCTCACGAGAGCAGAGTAGAGGGGCAGGATCACCTCCTTCAGCCTTCTGGTCGTGCTCCTGTTGATGCAGGCCAGCCTTTCTCTGACAGGGCTGCATTGATCCCATCCTGCTGCTGTTCCCTTGCAGCTTTTCCTTTTGCCTTTTTTCCCTCCTTTTTTTCTCTAAACCAGCAAGGAAAAATAACTCTGCCTCCAATATTTATACCAGAGGCCCAAGAGCTTATAATATAGCAGTAAACTGTGTCTTTTGAGAGCTCATCAAGGCTGCGCTATGATGGATAGACTCCTAGCCAGCTGCGGAGTGGTAATGTTCCAGAAGACAGCATTACCTTTTGTTGATCGAGTGCCTAAGTCTTTGCCTACCAGCTCAGGATCTCAAAGCACATTGTGAGCAGTGGGGAATTAAATCTTGCCATGGCTGAAACAGATGAATAGTTGTCCTTTATCACTGGAGAAGATAAGGCACAGGGAGGTCAAATGGCTTGGTTGCCCCTTATATCTGCTGTGGTCTAGGAAAACTGGATCTTAGTGCAGTGGGCATCCTGAAGTTTTCAGATAGTCCCATATTTATTTCATTTAGCTTTAGTTTTTCCTGGTTTTCTTGGAATGCTGGTGTTGACCTGACTTTTAAGTGTTGTATCTTTTTCTGTTGTCTTAGGTTTGAAGTGTAATCCTGCACCTTGCTATCTAGAAAATGTCTTATGGATCCATTGATGGGAGTGGATTTGGGAGCAGGAATCCATTTGGAGGCCCTTCAAGACAAGGCTATCAACCTCTCGGTAAGGTATTGATCCCTTCCTGTAATGCATTCTACTTGGCTCCCTGGGGGACTGTAGTTTTACTTGCTCATGTTCAATGTGGCTGATGTATAAGTATCACACTGGCTCCAAGGGTCAGTTCTGATACTGATTTTCAAAGGTAAAAACCCAGCTTCTGTTGGGTTCAGTTTGCATGATAGTTACATGATGAGGCACCACATCTTAATGTGCTCAGGACTTCAGGCTGCAATGTGAAAGAGCAGTGCTGATGAGGCCTTTGGAGGTATTTTGAGGGACTGTGTGGCATGTTCTCTAGCCCTGCTCATGACTTTCCTCATCTACCCATCACCTTTGCAAGAAGTTTGTGCAAATGCTTGCTCTGCTCCTTGCAGACAATGGAAGTAGATGGGAAGATGTGCAAAGGGAAGCAGAGAGGGTAACTTAGCTGCTGCGGATGCTGCTTGAATGTGGGGAACGTGTTCAGAGGTGGCAGCAGGATCAAAAGCTTGCTCAGGCAGTGCTGAAACCATAAACAGTGTCTTGCAAATGACTGTGGATTCTATTTTTAAGCGCAGACCAGATGTGCTTCCTGTACCTGTTCCCACCTTGCCCCAAAGGACTCCAGTAATGCTAAAGTAGGAAGAGAAAAGCATCTAGGTGTCAACTTGTGCATCTGAAATGGTCCCAAATGTGCAAGTCAAAGCTGTGCTTCATAAAAGCAAATTCATAATGTAACTGTCATAATATGGAGCATAGGTAATGATTATAACCTCTTGCTTTTGTGTGTTGAAGGTGTTGACTCTACTGTGTCCCCTTCTTGACACAAGCAAGTTGTAGGAGGTGTTCTTTGGCAACAGAACACTGGGTATTACAGTGGTTGTCCCTGTTGATGTGGGGCTGGCTTGTGTATGGAGGTTTAAAGTAGGTCTCATCCTGACCACTTCAGAGCTGCTGTTCGAGGCCAGTGCACATGGGAATAGGCAGATGAGACCACAGCTCCAGCTGCCCAGATGTGCACCACATCCTGATCCAGATGGACAACTGCTGTGGGGTTGGATCTGGGTTAGTCTGGCTTTCAGGAAGCCTTGTAAGCTGGAGCATATCCTAGCATTTAATTTTGGTCCCGGGTCTGGCTGGCACTGCAGAGTTCAGACCTATGCAGAAGCATCAGGACTGTGATCTTATAACACGATAAAGGGCTGTGTTATCTCTTTGAACCAGGGAAGAACATTGCCCCTCTCTTCAATCGCCTTTGATTTCAACTGGGCTGTTCATTGATGCAGCCTGATGTGATTTTCAGGTTTTGAGGGTTGCAAATGTTCTTCAAGACACATTTAATTGTTTTGCAAATAGCTGTTTCTCTTGGATGGATATAGCTAAAAAAAACCCCATAGTTTTCTCTTGGTTTCCTGTTTTCCTACAAGTTTGTGTGTAGTTATGACTTTTCTCCTTTGAACAGGGAGAAGGTATTGAACTAAGTGTGAGCTGTCTGTGCAGCTGTAAATAGAGTGGTTTAGGCTATTCTACAAGGCAAAATGAAAGACATAAAAGCGAGGACGAATGAGATACTTGGGCAGAATGAAAGAACCATAAGAAAAGAAAATTGAAATGTGGACTAGACAAATGATGAATCTCTGTGCATTGTAGTTTAGGTTAAAAAACCATGAATACTTATTGTGCTGTGTGAAAAGACCACTATTTTTAATGCAAATGCACAGAATAATTCAAGACACTTGCAGTCTCTCAATATTTGAAGAGGTACCTCATTGTGCCCAGCTTGCCCATCATTTGGCAGTTACTGATGTGATGCTAAAGTCACCATCGGTGGCTTGTAAAAGCAGTTGATGTGGAAACATCTGCCTTCCTAAGTTCATGGTCTGTTGGCTGCCAACTGGAGCCTGTTAACATGTTGGCTTATGTCTTGGAGTTGAGTTCTGGCTTTCCTTTCATGCATGCACACATCATCTTGGGTAGCATCTCCATAGTCCTCCATGGTTGATTTCCCCAGGAGGCCAAAATTGGTTGTGGATTTGCTAAATACCAAGTTGATCTCTTGGCTTGGCATCCCTATGGCAAGAATTGCAAGGGAAGAAGCCTGATTGCGCTGGCCAGGGCAGCTTGGAGAAACCTGTCTCCTTTATGTGTGTCTCAATCAGAGATGTTCATGTGAACCAGCTTTGATTTCCATGCCCCTTTACCATGGTAGACTGAGTAACACACGCTGGATGCCTGTTGTTGTAGTATCCCTAAGTATTGGCATTAATTAAGTGTCAGGAGAGGGTAATGCAACACTAATTGTCTGCCTCCTGCTTCTGAAAGACGGATGACTCGCTAAGACAAACTGCCCACTATATTAGATCAGAGTATGGCTGGAACAAAAGAGCATGGCCTTCACATCAGTGTATGTATGTCTGCTCGCAGCAGGGACAAACGTTGATGGACACGTTCTATATGTGCTTTAAACCTCTTCTTTTTATCTAGTAAATAAGTGTACCAGATGCCATCATCCCTGTCCAGTGGTAGTGTGTGGTCCAGCAGTAATATTCAGCCATCCAACAGATGCACCAATAAAGGTGATGGGGGTGGCACTGGTCAATGGCCTTTTGGTAGTAAATTGGCATGGAAGTCACAAGCAAAAACCAAGCAGGTTTTGGCAGCCCTAGCTCATGCAAGGAGCTGGAGGCTTGTTGCAGCAAGAGGTTGTGCAGTAGGATGGGGAAATCAGAACCACTTGATTTCAGAAACCTTTAATTTGATATAAGAAAGCAAAGACTCCAGGGGTTTGTGGGTTGGTTTGTTTAATAAAAGGTGGTATCCTCTGTCCTCATGCCCATCTGTCCATGTTGGCTGCATTTCCTCCATGCTCAATTCCAATGCGCTCCCCAGGATGGACAAAGATTAATTACATGAAGGTTCTTCTCTTGGCCCCAGGCTGGCATGATGATGGATGGGCTTAGAGTCCATCACTGAATGGGCTGAGTGGTGGTTGACCTTGCTGACCAACCTAATTAGAGAGATCCATGGGTTCTATTTGCAGTTTTTGGAGGGATCCAGGAGGCAGTTTTGGAGGGAGGTTGGTTTGCCTGGGATTTCTGAGTGTCAGACAGCTCTGGTTCCAGCTTTGCTTTTGGTCGTGCTGCTGGGTATCCAGAGTCTTGGTTGGGGGTGTGGGGAACAAGTGTACTACTATTACTGCTACTACTACTATTATTATTATTAGTATCATCATTATTGTTAGTATTTCCCTATTTGAAATTGTTTGGAGGAAAGAGAGATTGCACTCATCAAAACTCAAATGTTCTGTGGTTAGGGAGCACCCTAAGGTGTGTTGCATGGAGACCACCAGGATGACATGGAATATAGCAGCTTTGGGGGCTGACAGTGTCTTCCCACAGGCACTAAAGAACAGTGTGGAGTGGCAGGTAGAGGTGTAAGCTGTGTCCCTGCTTTGCAGTGGTGAGTTGCGACCTTCTCCAGCCTCATCTGTGTTTCAAATCCTTGTTTTGCTCCCCCAAATCCTTGTAAACCCAAATGAGCAGATTGCCCAGAGAAGGGGTGAATGCTCCATCCCTGCCAGTGCTCAGGGCCAGGTTGGACAGAGCCTTGGGTGACATGATCCAGTGTGAGGTGTCCCTGCCCATGGCAGGGGAGTTGGAACTGGATGATCTTAAGGTCCTTTACAATCCAAACCATTCTATGCTTCTATGTTCCTCTTTTTCCATGTATGAGCATCCCTGGGCTTCAGCTATGCATTGGTGTTGCATGGAGAAGTTATAAAGTAGATAGTAGGAGTTTGTTGGGTATTTCATTTTGGCTTTTATATTCTAAGTTGAGAAATGAAAAAGATTGAGATTACTTAAAAAGATATTCTACATGTCTAAAATAAACAGAGCTCAGTCACTGCAGCAGTAGGAATTAAAACCTGATTTCTTATGATTTTGGTATGTGCAACATGCGCAGTCTACCATGTTCAACCTGTCTTCCCAAGACCATCTTTTTGTAGGGGAAACGAACAAGACCTGCTCTATACAGAGATCCTGAGAGGTCAGGGAATTCAAAGAGCTTGAATTAAAATGCTACAAGCCAGGAAATCTTTAACACTGCTTCTGTTAACCTTGCTGTGCCCTGGATGTTATGTCATAGACTCATAGAATGGGTTGGGTTGGAAAGGAGCTTAAGATCATCCAGTTCCAACTGCATGCCATGGGGAGGGACACCTCACACTAAACCATGGCACCCAAGGCTCTGTCCAACCTGGCCTTGAACACTGCCAGGGATGGAGCATTCACCACTTCTTTAGGCAACCCATTCCCATGCCTCAAATGCCGGTTGAAAGGGAAAGGGTAATTCCATGTTCTGGAGGTGCAGTGCTTCTAGGTGCACTTAAGCAACCACTGGGTCAGTGCTTATTTTTACTTCATTTCAGCCGTTCTTCCTTCAGTTGCTCATGAAGTTACCCAGTGGGACACTGTCCAGAGGTGTACTCAAGATATATCGAACGTGCATCTTTCTCCTTGTCTGCTAGGTTGGTTATGTTGATGCAGGATGAAATTAGATTGGTCCATGCAAGTCGTTCTTGGCAGTGTTCAGTGGGTATATATCACCTAATGATCACTTGGGTACTTAGCAATTGTTAAATGATTTGTTCCAGCATTATTCCAGGAATTGGATCTATAATTTTCTTTGCTCTCCCCTCTCTTCCTGCCTCTGTGGCGCTCCAAGTCCTTGGGTGGAAAGTCACATGTAAATGCTGGCAGTGCTGTCTCTGGCCTGTCTTAGCAGTCACCATTCTTCTTGAGTGACATGGTTTAGTGTGTGGTGTCCCTGCCCATGACAGGGGGTTGGAACTAGATTATCTTCAGGTCCTTTCCAGTCCAAACCATTCTATGATTCTATGATTGTGTCCTGTCCACTGCTATTTTGCTCTCTTTCTAGAAGTTTTGGTGAGTGATTTATCCTTAAAAAACCCATCATAGTGTTAATTGTTGCCTCCATGTTGGCAAAGTTGCAGATCTCAACTGCTGCATAGGCAGGAGTTGCTCACACCCCTTTGGTGGGATGGGGATGACAAGAGCTCTGCTGGAGACGCACTTCTAGTGGCTGAAGCTGGGGTAGATGTTGGTCAGGGCCTTGAGCAAGCTGCTCTAATCAAAGGTGTTCCTGCCCATGGCAGGGAATTGGAACTGGATGAGCTTTAAGGTCCCTTCCAACCCAAAACAATCTGGGATTCTGTAGATGAAACTCACCCAAAAACTCATGGATGAACCAACACAGTGGCCTGACAACCACATGGTCTCACTGCAGCTCTGGGTCTGATGGCAAACCATGGGAAGGAATCCATTGCCAGCTTCACTGTAGAGTGTTGAAGCACATAACAAACTCTTGAGCACACAAGGAGTCCCCCTGAGGTTAATTACCATTAAGCAGTTGGTTAATTATTTTTCTATACAGGGACCTGAACATTGCTTTGTGCATTAATTTCTTCAGTTGCTTGCAGTACTTGCAATGATTTGTTAAAGGGACACTGAAGCCCTTGGCCACTGCAGCATGTGGTGGTGTCCAAACGGTCTAGTAGGTGGTCTAGGTCTGGTTGTGGCAACTATTCTTCATTGGAGCAATGAGGGACTCAACTGTGCACTTAAATGTCCTTAGTGTAGAGTGTTAGAAAGAGTTGAAAGTAGTGAGATAAATCAAGAACAACACTTCTTCATCTTTTAGGAGATTCAAAGCTACCCTGCAGTGTTAGGCATGGGCTTTTCTAAAGTTAAAGCCTTTACAATGGAAGGATTGGGGCAGGTCTTGGTCATGTTCAGTAACAGAACCAAAGCATGATTTTGGGATGGAGACCTGTCAAATAAGTAGAAGAAAGGACTTAAAGTGCGACCTTCTGTACCAACTCTTGTCTGCTGTGCATAGATGGGTCCACAGATGGTACTCCCAGGTTAGCCCCTGGACCATAAGTGCTCTTGCCTGTATTTTCTACAGGACTAAGCAATAAAATGGCTTGTCAAATGTTGTGTAAAAGGCTTCCGAGGGTCTTCATAATTGACATTGGCTTCTAAGTCTTGGTTTCTGACATATTGTCTTGAATTTATGATGGTGCAGAAGTAGATGACCAGGTCTCATATTTACTCTGTCATTAACTGGCCTGAAATAAAGTGTAAGACACAGCCTGGATGAAAATGATATAAAAACATCTTAAGATCATCTCTCCCACCAGACAAGCTCCAAAAGTTTTCTATGGCATCTACAAAGGAATTGCTTCCTCTTGTTCCTTTGCTATTGTGCAAGACATCCAAACACTATAGTTTTATTTCCTTAGTCCAGCTACACTAAACTTAGAGGCTATTCTCTGGTTTACATCCAGTTCTTTGAGATCATAGCAGTGATTTAATGAATTAATAAACCTAAACATAAGAAAACATATTAAAGAATAATGAACAACATGCTTTATAGCAAAAGAAATTGCCAGGGGGATGAAATTTCATACCCGAATTAACTTTGAAAGTGTTTGTTTTGAAAACCTCTGCCCTATCCCTTCTGGCACTTCTAACATAATAATAAATGCTTTGCTATAATCTCAGTATTCCAGGGAAGTTAAGTACTTGTACATTTATTTATATAAGTAGGCAAACCAGGAGACACCGTCGGAATAAATGAGTGTTTTAATGAAATATGTGAGGGTAAGCTGGTAACTTCATAGAATTTAAAAAGAAAATGACCAAAAAAATCTCTCTGGGGTAAAAATAGTGTTTTTTGTTTCTCTACCAATTCTATGTGCAATTCTTGGTCATCCAAAGCCATTTTACTGTAAACATGTAAAAACCATGCTGGTGGTCCCCATCTTCAGTAGATGGTCAAAGGAGGTGATCCTTTCCCTCTACTCTGCTCTCATGAGACCCCACTTGCAGCGCTGGGTACAGTTCTGGTGTCCTCAACATCAGAAGGATATGGAGCTGTTGGAGCAAGTCCAGAGGAGGCCACGAGGATGGGCAGGGGCTGGAGCACCTCTTGTATGGAGACAGGCGGAGAAAGTTGGGGCTGTTCAGCCTGGAGAAGAGAAGGCTGCGTGGAGACCTCAGAGCAGCTTCCAGTATCTGAAGGGGGCCTATAGGGATGTTGGGGAGGGACTCTTCATTAGGGACTGTAGTGATAAGGCAAGGAGTGATGGGCTCAGACTGAAACAGGGGAAGTTCAGGTTGGATATAAGGAATAAGTTCTTTACTGTGAAGGTGCTGAGGCACTGGAATAGGTTGCCCAAAGAAGTGGTGAATGCTCCATCCACGGTGGTGTTCAAGGCCATGTTGGGCAAAGCCTTGGGTGACCTGGTTTAGTGTCAGGTGTCTCTGCCCATGGCAGGGGGCTGGAGCTGGATGATGTTCAGGTCCTTTCCAACCCAAACCATTCTATGATTCTGTGATCTTTAACAGAAAAAAATAGAAAGCAAAGACATTGCCCTCTCTTTTGTCGTCTTTGAGATGGAAACGCATTGAAACATCTCATCCTTTCCAAAGAGCTTCCTCCATTTTCCACTCATTTACAGTCGAATGAGAAGTAGTTGAAGTGGATCATCGCCCCACAGTCTCTTCATGAGGGAACAGAGGTTACCAAGTGGTACCTTGATAGGGAAAGCAGAGCAGGATGAACGTGCTGGTGGTTCCTGTAGTTTCACAGTGGCTGCCTGGCTGTGAACCCCAGTACTGTGACTGTCCTCCTGGGATGCCTTTCTAGGTGGATGTATTTCCCTAAAGGAGAAGTGACTGTCCTGTGCTTGAGTTTTAGTTCTTGAAATGAATGCAGCTCAGTGCTTTTTGCTTCAGTCTGCTCTGTCAGCTGGCAGAGCCAAAAAGCAAAGGGTTTTCCTTGTTTCAGAGGCAAAGAAACTGAAGTTTTATTAGAATCATAGAGTAGCTTGGGTTGGAAAGGACCTCCAGGTCATCTAGTTCTAACCTCCCTGCCATGGGCAGGGACACTCACGCTAAACCATGCCACCCAAGGCTTCGTCCAACCTGGCCTTGAACACTGCCAGGGATGAAGCACTCACAACCTCCCTGGCCAACCCATTCCAGTGCCTCAGCACCCTCACAGCAAAGAATTTCTTCCTTAGATCCAATCTAAACCTCTCCTGTTTCAGTTTGAACCCGTTCCCCCTTGTCCTGTCACTGCAGTCCCTAATGAAGAGCCCCTCCCCAGCATCCCTATAGGCCCCCTTCAGATACTGGAAGACTGCTCTGAGGTCTCCACGCAGCCTTCTCTTCCCCAGCCTGAACAGCCCCAATGTTCTCAGCCTTTCTGCATAAGGGAATTATTGTAAAAGGATTTAAATTATTTAAATAAGTGAAGAAAAAACCCCACTAACCCAAACCCAAACCTCAGGCCTTGCCTAATGCAAAGTTTGCATCAGTTCTTGTTTACGTGGTTCGGACCTGGAGGAGACACCACCGCTCCTGAGGTTTCTTTAATAATATCAATTCAATCCAAGTCTTCTTTGCCAGCTTTCTCAGGTGCTCAGGAGCACTTCTCTACTTAGAGAGATCTTTGCTTTAGAGCCCTTGTCCAACAAATACTGAGTGCTTGGCTGTATTTAAGTGCCTGGAAGTGCTGCAAGGCTTCCTTAATGTTTTCTATACCCCTGGTCCTTTCACCCTGTGCTTTCCATCCTTTTCTTTGCATCTTGGCAGTCTCGGATGCTTGGATTAGGAGCTTTTATCTTTAATTGTGCTTACAAATAGGTCTACCTGAAGCAAGGCATAGCTGAAATTGAGCAGTAGGATTATTCCATGACCTTGTAGGGACATCTGTCTATGGTTGGTCAATGGGGATCTGTGGGAAATAGGCTGCGGTTGGAGCTTCTCTTCTTGTGCCTGTCTGTGTTCCCATCAGAGCTGTCTCACTGGGCACGTCCCAGTGCTCTCCCGTGCCTTGCTGTGTCGTGCAGATGTGCTAACAGGGAGGTTATGGTCTGAAATCAGTGGTAGATGGGGTCAGAGCTTATTCCCAGGTTTGCTCTCCATGTGCCATGTCCAGAGCTGGTGGGGCAATGTCTGCATCCCAGTTCAGTTCATCCAGTCTTGTGCCCAACAAGAAAGCAGAATCAGGCTCCAGACAGGCTAAATGATCCAGCCAGTATTCTTCCTCATGTTCTGCGTTTCATTTGGTGCAACATGAAGGGGAGAGCTCCCAAATTTCACTGGAAAATGTGGTGTCCAGAAGCAGGCTGTCATTGATAGCATAGGTTTATCCACTCCATGGTGTATTCCCTTCTTCGGAAGGTGCTTGGAAGTTTTTACCTCCCTTACACCTTGCTGAAAGTTCTATCTATCTATCTATCTATCTATAATACATATATATGTGCATATCAGGAAACCAAGCAGGGTTGAAATTCAATGCAGCTTGTCTGTCCTAGGTTGGATTGCAATGATGTTAATGTGCAGTGAGTGGTCAAAAACATAGAATCATGGGATCATAGAATGGTTTGAGTTGGAAAGGACCTTAAAATCATCCAGTTCCAACCCTCTGCCTTGGGCAGGGACACTTCACACTAAACCATGGCACCCAAGGCTTCATCCAACCTGGCCTTGAACAACTGACAGGGATGGAGCATTCACCACTTCTCTGGGCACCCTGTGCCAGTGCCTCAGCACCCTCACAGTAAAGAACTTCTTCCTTATCTCCAACCTCAACTTCCCCTGTTTCAGTTTGAACCTATCACCCCTTGTTCTGTCACTACAGTCCCTGATGAAGAGTCCCTCCCCAGCATCCTTGTATCCCCCTTTCCGACACCGGAAGCTGCTCTGAGGTCTCCACGCAGTTTCTCTTCTCCAGGCTGAACAGCCCCCGCTTTCTCATCCTGTCTTTATGCTCTGTCTCCTTTGCTATAGTAACTCCAGTAAATCTGAGAATGGACCATGTTGGGCATTGGCAGGAGACCTAGAATAGTATTTGCATGATTTTGCTTTGTCCAAAGCAACAAGGCTAGGACCTTTGAAGGTCCCTTCCAACCCAGACTATTCCATGATTCTATGATTCTCTAGGTACGAATCAGACATTGGCTCAGCTTAGGTTGTTAGCATGGGTGAGGATGTGCTGCAGCCCCCTTGTCTGTGGCTGCAAAGCAAACTTTGTATTAACTGTATTGCTTCAGAGATAGTTTATTTCATTGTAGAGTTTCTGCTTGAACAAACCCAAAGAATCTGAAACTTGGGATAAAGCCTAAGAAGGGAAAACTTAACCTGTGCTGTTGTGATGTGGAAAGCGGGTGCTGCAGGGCACACTGGGTGAGCTGGAGCTCAGTGTATTCCAGGGTGTGTTTGCATCCAGTGTAATGGGCCAAATGCAATGAGCTTAGCCAGGAAAATAGCACAAAGTTGGTTGGATTTGCCAGTTCTGCTCCTGCTCACCCCTTGTGTTACTGAACTATGGCATGGCAATGGGAAAGGCAAGTGGAAAACTCATGGTCTCTTGCCCCTGCAGCTGGAGGCTGGCTCTGCCCTGTTCCATCCCAGTGGAGTTTCGTCCCTTGCAGGAAATGAGTTTCATCCTCATTTGATGGATGAAGGGTTTGGGTTGTGGAAGGATTCCTGCTCACAAACCAAACCCAGTGCCTGCTGCATTCCCCTTGGGGATTATAGCCTTAAGGTTTGAAGCTGCCATGATTTCCCAGGGAAAGCCTTACCCCCCCCATTTCTGAGCTGCAGGGTTTTCCTTAGCCAGACTCCCTTGCTTTTAAATCTTGCTTATTCCCTTAGAACAGGGGATGCTTTAGGTACTGCATTTTCTTGGCTTGCCATTCACAGTGTTTGCTGTTACCTATGTCTGGCCAGCCTTTGAAGTGAGCTGGTTGTGTCCTTGGCTCATCCTTCAACAGGACTGCACATAGGCTTGACTGATGGCATTCCTGTCCATAGAAACCCAACAAAGTGTAAACTTGCTTGTAAATGTTAAAGGAAGGACTTGAATAAAGCAAAACCTCACCGTGGACAGTTACAGAGATGTAGATGTTCTTTCTCTTCTTTTAGCAGAACTGGTTAACAGCTGGCTTCAATGGCTGCACCTCTCTTCTGCCTGGATGGTTTCTTAGTCTGGAGAAGCAGTTTAAGGAAGCATGGTTTATTTTGTCCTGTAACTGTGGGACTTTGGTACAGGACATCATGGGCATCGTGTCATGGTCATCATTTTCATCATGGACTTGCCTGCAGCTTCTCCCCATAACCGAGAAGGAAATGAAGCAGATGGAGAATGAAGTAGGGTAGGGTTTGCCCATCAGGATACTCCTGCATACGTGGATGTCAGGGCTGGAGAAACCAGTCCTGGAGACTTTAATACCATCTTGAAGGGCTATAGACCATGCTATTAGTAATGATTCTTCAAGCTGTGAATCATAGAATCAATCATAGAATAGTTAGGATTGGAAAGGACCTTAAGATCATCTAGTTCCAACCCCCCTGCATCAGCAGGGACACCTCACACTAGACCATGTCACCCAAGGCTCTGTCCAACCTGGCCTTGAACACCACCAAGGATGGAGGGATGGAGCATGCATGGAGCAACCAAAGCGAGGGGCTTGTCTCTCACAGCCTTTAGTTGTGACACCCCAAGCAGCATGCGTGTTTTGTTCTCTTTTCAATGCCTTTCTGCAATGCACATGCTTTCTTTCCCCAGATAAGAAAAGTCAGATAAGGGTCAGAGACTGGCACTTCTTGTTTGAAGACTATTTGCCATTGTCATTGCACAGAGTGAAGGGGGTAGACAGAATGGCTTTTGCCTGGTGGCACTGGGGAATGTCCCCAGTTCTTCCAAATCACAAAGCAGCTTCCTTGGGCTAACATGCTTTTTGTTTTTAGGTTTGATTGGGCTTATTCTGTCTCAAAGCTTGACCTTGTTGTCCCTGGCAAAGGCCCACACATCCAACAGCCAGGCATGCTGCCGTCTCACCAATGCTTCATAGAATCATAGAATCACAGATTGGTTTGGGTTGGAAAGGACCTTAAGATCATCCAGTTCCAATCCCCTGCCATGGGCAGTGACACCTCACACTGGACCATGGCATCCAAGGCTTTGTCCAACCTGGCCTTGAACACTGCCAGGGATGGAGGCATGCATGGGGCAACCGAAGTGATGGGCTGAGCAAAATGAGACTTCTCAATCCCTTTCTCCCACTCATCCCTCCACCAGTTTTATATCACTCTATTCACTTCTGTAAGATGATACAAAGCAGGGATTTATAAAGAGGGTTTGCCATAAAGTACAGTCTGCAAAGAACTTGGCTTTCTGACAAAATGCCTTAAAACCCCCTTTATTTCAATCATGTAGTAGTCACTATTTTAGATTTATTTGAGGTAATGCCAGAGTTAAGCAGGTTGGAAGGAGGAGTTTGCTGCTTTTCCTGAAGTGCTTTACCAGCCAGACATTAGCTGGATGGCGGTGCCTTGGAACAATACATAGATGATACTGAGCCAGGATTGAATAACAGTAAAATCTCTCTAATTATATAGGATGTACACACCTAGGGGTAAGATGTGAGGCATGTCACAGAATCATAGAAGCATAGAATGGGTTGGGTTGGAAAAGCCCTTGAGATCATCCAGTTCCAACACCCTAACATGGGCAGGGACACCTGCTTTGAATATGGGGATGCTTGGCATCCCCCTCCAACAAGATGAGGGGTTTTAATTGAGTGGTTGGTGTGTCTTACAACAGTGCTTCTTATCTCCTATGTACTCCCAGATTTGACCTGGTAAGAATCCAGCTTTGCTTTATATATTTTATTTTATTTTATTTTATTTTATTTTATTTTATTTTATTTTATTTTATTTTGGTTTATTTTATATTGGTTTATGGCTTTATGTTATTTCATTTTATTTGATATTATTTTATTTCTAATTTATTTTATTTCTAATGTCATTTTTATTTCAATTTTTAATCATTTAATTTATTTTCTTTCTAAATGAACTCTATTTTATTTTTATTTTCTTTTATTTATTTCCTTTTAATTTGATTTTATGTTCATGGCTGTAGTTGGTGGGAGGAGCAGGGCNTATGGCTTTATTTCATTTTATTTGATATTATTTTATTTTAAATTTATTTTATTTCTATTCTAATGTCATTTTTATTTCTTAATCATTTAATTTATTTTCTTTCTAAATGAACTCTATTTTATTTTTATTTTCTTTTATTTATTTCCTTTTAATTTGATTTTATGTTCATGGCTGTAGTTGGTGGGAGGAGCAGGGCTGCTTGTCTTAGTGCTGCTCTCCTTCTCATTTCAGGTTTCTTGTTACACATCCATCCTAGTCTCTTTGGTCCATCTCTAGGTGTTTTATTGCTGTGCTGCTCTCCTGCCAGGCCTGTCTGAGACCTCTCCAAAGCTGAGCCAGGAGGGGACGAGGAGCATTTCAGCATCACGCTAGATGGTGGCAGTGCCTGTCTGCAATAGAAACCCTTACAAACGCTCCTTGTAGCATCTCTCCTCCTTGGCACTTGCATCAGGGTGGCTGTGAGTCAGGCAGGAGGGATTCCCTGTTGGCAGCGGGGGGGGGGCTTTCACATGCTGGGAATTCCTCTTCTTGAGTCAAAACAAAAGCCAGCCTGCTTCTGGGGAGGAGTGATGCAGATTCCGCTTGATTTCCTATCTCTCCCTTTCCTGTTCCTATAAACCCCACCTCCTCCATATCCATTGCTTTAGGTACAGCAAGGACTCAGCTTTTCTCCCCACCCCAAATCATTTTTGTCCTGATTTGGGGGTATTTTTGCTCAGTCATTTCCTTCCTCCTTCTCTCAGTCCTTTTCTCCTGCCTTGGCCGTGCTGTTTTTCTTGGCCAGGGTTCCCAACATGAAGGCAATGACATTGTTTTACACCACTGTATAAAAGCTCCTTGTCGCTTGGCATGAGCATATTTATGTCCACGTCCCTGTTGGTGCAGGCTGCAGAACAGCTTTGTGCTCAAAGCCAACCATCAATCTGAGATTAATGCAGCAGGCTTCAGCTCCAAACCACCTTGGGAAGGATGGGTTATACAGTCCTCAACCACCAACACAAACCTTTTCTGTGCTGAAACGGGCGCTTGATGTTGGTTGGTTTTAGGAAGACCATTCTATCTTCTCATCTAAGATGGGGATCATTATTGGTGGGCGTAGATGGATTGTCCCATGTTAAGCTCTGTGTGTGACCTTTAAGATCAAGGCCAACTATTAACCCAGCACTGCCAAGTTCACCACTAAACCATGTCCTTAAGTGCCATGTCTATCTGTCTTTTAAATACCTTCAGGGATGGTGACTCCAGCCCTGCCCTGGGCAGCCTGTTCCAGTGCTTGGCAAGCCCTCTGGTGCAACTCGAGGCCGGTTCCTCTTGTCCAGTCTCTTGTTACTTAGAAGAAGAGACCAACCCCAGCTCTCTCCATCCTCCTGTCAGGCACTCATAGGGAGACATCAGGTCCCCCCTGAGCCTTCTCTTCTCCACACTGAACCCCCCCCCCCC
>NDXB01022463.1:73281-90656 GCA_002631895.1 Agapornis roseicollis
CCCCCCCAGGTCCTTCAGCCCTTCCCCATCACACTTGTGCTCCAGGCCCTGAACCAGCTCCGTTGCCCTCCTGTGGCCCCACTCCAGCACCTCAATGTCTCTCTTGTATTGAGAGGCCCAGAGCTGAACCCAGGATTCGAGGTACGACCCCACCAGTGCCCAGTGCAGGGGCACAGTCACTGCCCTGGTCCTGCTGCCACACTGGTGCTGATACAGGCCAGGATGCTGGTGGCTTCTTGGCTGCCTGGGCACAAGCTGCTCATGTTCAGTTGCTGTCAACCAACACCCCCAGGTCCTTTTCCACTGGAGCAGTTTTCCAGCCACTCTTTCCCAATCCTGGAGCATTGCATGGGGTTGTTGTGACTCAAGTGGCACTTAGCTTTGTTGAACATTGTGCAGTTGGCCTTGGCCCATCGATCCAGCCTGTCCAGATCCCTCTATAGAGCCTTCCTACCCTCCTGTCCATTTTGGTGTCATCTGCAAACTTACTGGTGGTACACTTGATCCCCTCATCCAGAGGGGATAAAGATATCATCATTGATAAAGATAAAGATCCATCATTGATAAAGATAGTGAATAGAACCAACACCAATACATAGCCCTGGGTACTACCAGCTGCTGACTGGATTTAACTCCTTTCATCATCACTCTTTGGATCTGGCCATTCAGCCATTTTTTTTACCCAGCAAAGATAGTTTCTGCAGGAAATATATATATATATTATATATATATAAGGAATATATATAAGCATCCAGTTTCTGCAGGAGAATGCTTTGGGAAACAGTGTCAAAGCCTTTAGTAAAGCATCTTTGTGTGTGTCTTGTTTCCTTGACATGGAAGAGGGGATGTAGGAGAAGGTTATCACCACATCCCTCTAAGGTTTCCCTCCTTGTCCAGCCTGTGGACCAGAGTAGTCAGGAGTCCAGTTGAAGGTTTATGAGACTTTGCATGCTGTTAAATGTCTCTGCTGCTTTTTCCAATGTCATGATGCTTCTTTGGGGGCTGATCTGCCTTTAAGTGATGAAGGTGTGAAATTCCATAACCTAAGCAGGAAAGCTGAGGAAACCACTCTAGAGAGTCAGGAAATGAAGGTGATTTAGTTGTTGCTGTTCCTAATGGGTTATGTCATAGAGGTCCTGACAAATACTAAACAGAACAAGGATGACAGATTCCAGCATGAGAAATAGCTCTGTTCCTGGGAGGAGGCTCTACCAGGCCTTTTAATGACCCCCAGTGGCCAAGATCAGTTCTGTCTCATCCACAGCTCTGCAGATGGGTACAAGTAGGCACCAGTGAAAGGCTTTGCAGCAAAAGGCATGTTCAGAGCTTGGTTACACAGGAGCCAAGTGCTGGGAAATAACGTGGGGATTAGCACAGGCTTGGGACCCCACCAGGGTTTCCTTCTTGCAGTGCTGGATACTGGGATGCAGCATGTGAATGCTTCCCCATCGCCTTGAGCTCCGCTTCCTCTGCCTGTGTCTGGATTTAGAAGCTCAACAGATAGATCAGGATGTCGGCTGTGTCTTCTGGGAGGAGCAGCACTGGGTTTGAAGATGCAGTCATTTAGAAATAAAGAAGTGCAGGTTGGTGTGCTGCAATCCAGGAGCTTTATTGTCTCCTTAATATAAATGATAACCAGTCTTCAAACTTCAGTGCTCCGTAGGAAGCCTGAAACTAATCCTACATGGAATGGTTTGGGTTGGAAAGGACCTTAAGATCATCCAGTTTCAACCCCCCTGCCATGGGTAGGGATGTCTCACCATAGACCACGACGCCCAAGGCTCCCTCCAGCCTGGCCTTGAATACTGCCAGGGATGGAGCATTTACAGCATCTCCCACATTTGAATGTTCTGGCTTTGCTTCTGTTGTCAGAGAAAGTGCTTCCAGGCCCAGGTTAGGAGGTAAAACACCTGTTGGTACCTGGAGGCACCCTGAATTTCCATTTTTACCTCATTTTATATGAAACTTCAGTTCTTACTAGCTCAAGGCAGGACAGTAGTGGGGGCTTTTGGGGACTTTTCATTATGAAACCATCCAATGGTTTTATAATGGCCAACAAGCCACCTTGGGTGTGTTGAGGTTGGCTGCGATTGGGAAGGTGGTGATGTTGGGATGGGGAAGACAAGGAAGCAGATTAAAGCACCTCTCCTGGGACACCCTGGTTCTCCCTTGCCCCAAAGCTCCTTGCAGAGGTCAATCTGGCAGCAAACACATCAGCTTACAGACTTTTCCATCTATTTCACAACCCCATGATGGGAGATGGTGCTTGCCTGTTGCAGGAGAAGAGCATCTTGCACTGCTTCACCTTTTGCTGTGCCCAATGGGAGAATACAGGGATTATTCACTAGTTGTTTGTGCCTCTTTCTCCTCCATATTTTCTGTTTCCCCATAATATAGATGTCAAAGTTATGATTGCTCTGGTCACAGATAACTTGTAAAGCCTGAGGCATTGAGAAAGATGTTTGAGCTGGAGTGGGTAAGCTCAAAGAAGAGATGTAAGTGTTGGAGCATGTCTGTAGACACCTTGTTTTTCCCTGGTGATTTGCACACATGAGGCTTCTTAAACCACAAGGTTCTATAATCACTTATAGTGATTATATTAGTGTATGTTATATAGTGTAATATATAGTATATATAATGCATTTTTATATTATATATGTAAATATTATATAGTGTATATATGTAAATATTATATAGTGTAATATTAAACCATGTGGATCACTTATGGTTTGTGCTTTGGGATATAACTCTAAGGGACTTCTTTTGATTGGTTGGAGAAGAGTTGCACATGGAAGACTCAAGCTACCCATCAACGTGCAAAATGTGCTATGGGAAGACATCACTGTGGCCAAAAGCAAATCTTAGCACAATGAGGCACAAACTCTGTGGTCCAAAGAATATACACAACTGCGATGATGAATATTTCAGGATAAGGAGGTCAGACCCTTCTGCTCCAAGTTATAAATAAACCTCATAAAAAACGAAGGCTTTGAAAGGACCATTCCCACGTAGATTGTCTCTCCATTTCTGTAGCTTCTCAATAGGTCCCAGAGGTAAGAATTGAATCACATAGATTTTGGATCTGGTCCATTGGCTCAGATCTTGTGTAATACCTGTGGTTCCCTTGGGAAAAGTTTTGTTCAGGGAGAGGCTGGATAAGTTCTCCACTGGAAGAGGAGAATTTAGATAAGAGGATAATTAGATAAAGAGGAATAGAGTATATATTAGATATAGAGGAATTGAGATAAAGAGGATAAAGACTCAGTGACTGTCTGCAGAACAGCACTGTGTGAATTGAGAGTTTAGAGATGAGGCAAAAAATTAATCCTTTACAGAAACAGTTACAGTGCTTGGTTGGGACCTTACCAATGAGTCAGGTTGCAGAGGATCTGAATCTCTGCATCTTCATTGGAGACACCATTATCTGATGGTAGTTTATGAGACTGCTGATGAGGAGGTTTAGAAAGAATTTCACTTCAGTTGTGTGTGTGCAAAAGGGCAGGGGGGGTTGGAAGTGGGTGATCTTAAGGTCCTTTCTAACCCTAACTATTTTATGATTCTATGGAGGAGAAAGATGAAGAGGATGGGTATGGCAACCCCATAGTGCAGAGCAGCCATGAAGCTGTTGAGAAATGGGGCTGTTGTCCTCAAGGTAGAAGAAATGGAGAAAAGCAGGTTGGCTTGGCTGCAGGTTTTGATATGTAATTAGTGACAGAGCAAGGTAAAAGTGCAGTCCCCCTTGAGTAAAAGTAACTTTCCTGGGCAAACTGTACAAACACTGCCTGTATCAGGGACTGTAGCAGCAGGACAAGGGGTGGTGGGTTCAAACTGAAACAGGGGAAGTTCAGGTTAGATCTAAGGAAGAAGTTCTTTACTGTGAGGGTGCTGAGGCACTGGGATGGGTTGCCCAAAGAAGTGGTGAATGCTTCATCCCTGGCAGTGTTCAAGGCCAGGTTGGACAGAGCCTTGTGTGACATGGTCTAGTGTGAGGTGTCCCTGCCATTGGCATGCAGTTGGAACTGGACGATCTTAAGGTCTTTTCCAACCCAAGCCATTCCATGATTCTATGAGGGTTGTTGCAACTACCTGGAAAATCAGAGGAGAAATATTCTGTGCTCATTGATTTTCCCACCCCTAAAGCTGGAGCAAGAATAAATCACTTAGTTTGCCAATAGAGAAACAAAACCACTGTGGCATAGAGCAGGGTCCTCATTTAGAGATGATTTCCTGATATTCCCAACAATTGCATTTCAGGCAGGATTAAATGCTGACCATCTTCTGAAGCTTTCGTAGTGATTCTTCAAGGTCAACTTCTTGTGTCTGGAAAGGACCCAGCTGAATGGTAAATTTTGCTTGATTGAAATCTGCAAAGCATAAATCCGTGTCCTTGCATCTGCAGTGACATAATTTTGCTCTGGGATTTTGGAGCAGGCAAATGCAAGTAGCTTGTAATACAGCAGGCATGTTTGATGTCCTGTCTTAAATCCCAAACTATTAACTTAATTACTATCAGAGGTCTTAACACCTTTCCCTACTCGTGAGCTACCTTGCATGAGACTGGAAAATGATGCTGCTTCCCCTCTCCTGGCCTTGGAGAGGCAGAAATGTGTGCCATTGGGTTTGTAGTAATTACTGCACTCTCAAGGTCCTGATCAGTCTTTAACAGAGAGCTCCACGTGGGCTTTTAGCTCGGGGGTTAAGCAGCTCCCTTGCTTTATGCCAAGGAAAGCTTCACTTTGCCAGCATCTATAGAGGTACGTATGTAGATACGCAATATCAAACCCCACTTTCTAAGCTTTGCAAGGGCATTTTAAAGGGTAAATGAGGGTTTCTTTCCCCCTTGCTTTCAAGGTAGATATATAATTGTGCACTCTTTTTAACTACAGTAGTGCTACAACAGCCTAGTTATGGGCAAGTGAGAATATACATCTTAGGAGATACTGGTGCAGAAGAAGATGCAGAACTACTCCATTTGATTTGCTGTTTGTGTGGGCAGAGGGGAGGATGAGGTGGTCAAGCTGCCATCTGACATGGAGATTAAATTCAGTTCAAGCAGTGCAGTGATCTGTCACTGAAGATAAACTGTTTTGAATGGGTGATTCCTTAATCAGCTGCTTTTAGGTATCTCCAAAGTGTTTGGTTTAGCACTGTAGCTTCTCTGAAAGTGTTTCAGGCCCAGAAGAAGCCTCCTCATTTTCCCATCTTTTTCTCTATAGGAAAAGGAGAGGAGGGAGTGTTAGAAAAGTGATTTGTTCTACTGTTTAGGACAAGATGGACAATATGGGTTTAAACTGAAACAGGGGAAGTTCAGATCGGATATAAGGAAGAAGTTCTTTACTGTGAGGGTGCTGAGGCACTGGCACAGTGAATGCTCCATCCCTGGCAGTGTTCACGGCCAGGTTGGACAGAGCCTTGGTTGCCATGGTCTAGTGTGAGGTGTCCCTGCCCATGGGAGGGGGTTGGAACCGAATGATCTTAAGGTCCTTTCCAACCCAAACCATTCTGTGGTTCTATGATTCTATATCGCAAGGTCTTGCTCAGCCCTGACACTACATCCCTCACCATTTCAGGGCAAAGGCTGAAGCTGCTGTTCTTTCTGTAGTGGTGTTGATAACTCCTGTTACACGTCTCTCTTTCGTTTGTAATATTGGAGGATCTTGCTGTGATGATGAAAACAGTGAAGAAATATTCATGTGTTTCCAAGCTGTTCAAACAAGGAAGGAAGAACAAGAAGAACCCTGATTTCTTTGGGATCTCAAACCTGGTAGAGGATGGGGGAAGAACTGGGGTTTCCACTCTCTGCAGGACGTTTTGCCTCTTGCTAAAATCCCCTCATTCCCGAGTGCCTTTCATCATCATAAAGGCCGCATCACAGCTTTCGCTTTGAGTGCTGAAAGCTTTGCTCCCCTCTGCTTTCCTGCGTGATTTAAAAGCCACAGATGCTGATACATCTCCGAGACAGAATCTATTACACTTCTCCTGCCAAGCAGAGCGATGGCGCTTGCTTTATTGCCATCCCCCTAACACTCAATTTGTTCTTTGTCGGTGCTCAGCTGGCCGCGTTGCTGAGCACCAGCAGGGCTCCCTCCATGCAGTGCTTCCTACCAGCTTTCCCCTTCTTAATTTCATTATCCTTTTCTAATGGCTTTTTAATGTCTGAGCTGAATTTAGAGTGCCGAGGACTTGGTGCACCTTCTGCTTCTCCAGAAGGGCTTCAGGGAGGGCACGATTGACCATCCTCTGCTTTACTCATGCCAGAGAGAAGAGCTTGGCTTGAAATGCATGTATTGGTCTTCTATTTTTTATCGTGCATGTAGATGATGGAGCATCCCCATGTGTGTCCTGAGCTTCCTACACATTGGTAGCAATTGCTAATTTTCCTTCTTTGCATCTCAAATTATTGAACACTTGATTGCATGTGTGCAGACTGCAACAGGCTTGGAAGCAGATGATCTTAAGATCCTTTCCAAACCAAACTATTCTGTGCTGAGAAAGCCTTTGTCTGCTTGTATTTATCTATTCAAGTGTAAGTAGCATCTTTCTCGGACTGCTCAACAAGCATCCCTTGCAAACAATGCATCCCTTGGCTTTTCCTTGGTTTCTCCTTATAGAGAATTCAGTAGTTATAAATCTCAGTTTGAACTTTATGCTTTGTTTTGATTCCCTGGACCCCTCACTACAAGAGAGACATTGAGGTGCTGGAGCGGAGCCAGAGAAGAGCAATGGAGCTGGTGCAGGGCCTAGAGCACAAGTGTGATGGGGAAGGGCTGAGGGACCTGGGGGGTTCAGTGTGGAGAGGAGAAGGCTCAGGGGGTACCTGATGGCTCCCTCCAAGTGCCTGACAGGAGGATGGAGCCAGGAGGGGCTGGGCTCTGCTCCTAAGGAACAAGGGATGGGACAAGAGGAACCGGCCTCAAGCTGCACCAAGGCAGGTTTAGATGGAGCTGAGGAACAATTCCTTCCCCAAAGGGTGCTGAGGCATTGGAAGAGGCTGCCCAGGGCAGGGCTGCAGCCACTGCCCCTGCAAGTGTTCACACGCATCAGAGAAGCACAGACTGGTTTGGGTTGGAAAGGACCTTAAGATCACCCAGTTCCACCCCCCTGTTGTGGGCAGGGATGCCTCACACTAGACCATGGCACCCTGTTATTTGGTGGAAGCAACCAGTGTGTTTATCTCCAACTCTCTTTCAGGGTCTTTGAGAGCCACAGACATGCCGAGAGGGTGAGTTGCTTCCAAAGCCACCCTGGTGCTGTGCAGGGGTAGCAGTCAGTGATGTAGGTTCAATATTCATATGAACATATCCTGGTTTTGTTAGTCACTAACTCTGTCAGTGGTGGCATTGAGGTGTTCCGCATTTTAGAGGTGATTAAAGACTTGAGGGCTTCATAAAACATGATTCAGCCTGTGGGATCCTGGCAAGGTGCTGAGCATTACATACAGTTGTCAAAAGGACACCAGATGTTGATGGGAAAACCAAGCTCTTTCCCTTTCCATGTTCTTCTAGACTTCACTGAGTCCTGATGCCTGACAGCATGGATAGCACAACAGATCATGGGATGAGTGCAGGAATGTAGTTTCATTCAAGCTAAGGCATCTTCCTGACCAGCAGCAGCCCTGCAGTTCATCCCCACCAAACTGTCCATCGCACTTCTTGTGTTCCTCATCATCAGCATTCAGTTACTTCTCCAGGGAGATCAGTTTAGATCTCAGCATTGAGAAATGCTTCCTGCCGTATAACCCAATCTTTCCTTGAGGTTTTGGTCCTTCCTATTTTCTCTTTCTTTCTCTGATCCTCCCCAGGTTGCTTCTTCATTCTATTGGCCTAAAAGAGCATGGCTGTGGAAAGGTCTTTGGACTCACCTCTTGTTTCAGGCAGCACTGTCTGCTGCAGTCAGTGAGGGTGAACGTTCATTGCAAGATGAATAAACGTGGTAGTTGCATGGCATGATGCAGGGGTGGCTGTGTTGGAGACCACAGAATCACCAGGTTGGAAGGGATCATCAAGTCATCTTCGTAGGTAACACATAAATTCCTTAACCAGAGCTATTTGCTTTCTGGCAACCTTCTTGCTTGTGCTTTACGGCTCCAGCTGGGAAATCTGGGTGTACTTTTGGAAGGGGAAATGTAGTTTCCTTAAAGGAACAACTGCCATAAAGTGGGAAGTAAGGTAATGAGAACGGTTAATATTTGTATGAGCACCAAGGCTAACAGGGGGGATCAGTATCGATTCCTTGGAAATTAGGGATTGTAGCTGCCTTTATCATCCATTTTATGCTGAATTTATGGTACGTTTATTCATTGCTTTCTATTCTCAACAAAGACTTACACTTCCAAGTTGTGTTTTCCCAGCATAGAGGAGCAGGCAGTGAAAACAGAGTAGGATGGGTAGTGCTGTCTTTAGGAAAAGCAAATACAGAGAATAGCTTCCTAATTCCTAGGGTTGTGATACTGAGGTTTGTTAAAGTGAAGTTTGGGAACATGATATGTGTGATCTGTCCCATCAGGTATTTCTTGGGCCATAGATTGGATTTAGCTGAATTCCTTCATTAATTTAATAATTGCTAATTACTTTTATTTATTATTATAATTATTTTATTATTTGTTAGCATTAATAATTAATATAAAAATATTACTTTCCCCCCCATTGTAACTGATACTCATGCTGAAAACAAGTCTTCCTTCTTTTCAAGGACAACTGCAGTAAAGGGAGCTTTGGGATGAATGACCCCTTCCATCTCCTGGAATGCTGCTCTATAGCAAGAGGAGAAGGAAGGGAGTATCTGCTTTTTAAGCGTGATTTATGTGGATTACAGATGTGCTCAGCAGTATTTGTTAACTCTTAAATAACCACAAGTGTGAAACTTTTGACCAAAGCAATGCACTGCATTGCGAACTCACCTCTTCCCCTGGAGAGAAGAAAACAGGGGTATAAGTGGCTTCATGCGAACCAATATCAAGTCACTTTACTGGAGGGTTGCTCTAAGGAACTGCAGAGCATACAGCTCTCAGCTATCATTTTCACATCTTTAGCTGTTGGAGAGGCTTATCTGGAATGTTCTAACAGGGCATGGAACCTTGTGAACCATCAGCTCAGCCTGTTTAGGATGGTGGCATTTAGTTTAGTGCTGCTCCTAAGTTAATAGAGGCAGGGGTGATTAGCTTGGATGCACTGGTCCTAATGAGTCTATCTGTGAGCCTTCAGTCTGCATCTGTCAGGTTTGTGTCTCTTTGGTGGGGAAGAGCATCTTTAGGTCCCATCTGCCCACCAGCACTTTTGATTGTTGTGATAACTGGTCCACTCAGAGCAGAGACATGCAGATGGGTCTGAACATAGTGAAATAAATGATGGATCAGAGCTGCTTATAAACTGTTGAAAGAAAGTGGGGAGGTAGGAAAAGTGGCACCAGCTCAGTTCAGGTTCTTCCTTACAGTCTGCCTCAGTGCTGCCAGCAATGCCAATAAAACTAAGTCTCTGCCCGTGGAGCCTCTGGAGAAGTCATAGATGCTGTTCAGTCTTTTTCCACATGCTTTTGCAATGCAGTAAATGGCTAGACACTAATCATATCAGCCTCCAAAAAAACCCATACAAGAGGTCAAAGGAAGCTACATTTTTGGGGCTTAATTTGTTTCCAGCACTGGAAAAAGTGCTTAACTGCAATTTGAGAGGCATGCAAATAAATGTACGTAATGAACGTATTTGGGTATAACATACTGGCCTTGGTTCTTTGCATAGAATCCCAGACTGGTTTGGGTTGGAAGGGACCTTAAAGCTCGTCCAGCTCCAACCCCTGGATGTGGGCAGAGACACCTTCCACTGGAGCAGCTTGCTCCAAGCCCCTGTGTCCAACCTGGCCTTGAGCACTGCCAGGGATGGGGCAGCCACAGCTTCTCTGGGCACCCTGTGCCAGCGCTGCAGCACCCTCACAGGGAAGAACTTCTTTATACCAAATCTAAATTTGCCCTGTGTTAGTTTAAAACCATTGCTTTGACTTTCACATCAGCCCTCTTTCTATACTGAAAAGCCACAAGAAGGTCTCCATGGAGCCTTCTCTTGTCCAGGCTGACCCAGCCTGGCTCCAGAGCAGAGCTGCTCCAGCCCTCACAGCATCCCTGTGGCCTCCTCTGGACTTGCTCCATCAGCTCCGTCAGCTTCCTTAGGTGCCCTGGTGCTGGATTGAGTAGAATCATAGAGTCATAGAATGGTTCGGGTTGGAAAGGACCTTAAGATCATCCAGTTCCAACCCCCTGCCATAAGCAGGGACACCTCACACTAAACCATGGCACCCAAATACTCCAGGGGGGGTTCTCATGTGAGCAGAGCAGAGGGTGAGAATCATTTTTCTTTACCTAGTGCTCACACTCCTTTTGATACAGCCCAGGACATGATTGGTTTCTGGTCTGTGAATGCACGCTATTGGGTCATATTAAGCTTCTGAGTGCTCCATCCCTGGCAGTGTTCAAGGCCAGGTTGGATGAAGCCTTGCATGGCATGGTTTAGTGTGAAGTGTCCCTGCTTATGGCAGGGGGGTTGGAACTGGGTGATCTTGAGGTCCTTTGCAACCCGAACTATTCTATGATTCTTGTCACTCACCACCCTGAAGTCTTTCTCCTCTGATAAGGACTGATAGGACTTAAATGTCCTCAAAATGGAGATGATCACTCATTTCTTCAGTGCTGTAGTTTCCAGGAGAGGGTTGCGTATGTCCACCTCTACGAACACCAGTGTTGTGTGACTATAATTCCCCTTCTGAGTGTATAGATTTCATAGACTGGATAGAGAAAGATAGGCCTGGCTGCCTGAAAGCAATAAGTACCATGTTATTGAATGTCTGCCTTTAATTCCATTTGTTTTGGGGCTCCAGTATTGTTTCGCACCCAAATAAGCTTCTTATTCTTGGAGGAACTGTTAATAGACATATGTCTGTGGTATCGGGCCCCCCTGAAAGAGCAGATTTAATTACACGCATGGCAAGTTCATGCTGTTGCTTGAACAAAGAAACATCCCAGTGTAAGCTCTTGTGGGGAGGAAGCATTTAATTGTGCATGTTTTGTGCAGTGCTTGGCATGATGGAACGTCAGGGAGCAATTCATTCCCAGCACCGGTGCAAAACTGGTGATTAATGAAATTATAACCATTTCTACATCTAATAACTAGGTTTTAACCAGTCTGGTTGTGTCTTTCCCTCTTTCAGGATATAGTATTTTCATATATCTGAAGCTCAGATAATATGATAGCTCATTTAATTACATGAAATGTCAAGTTAGTTTAAGAAATGCTTAGGGAAACCCCTACCTCCGTCAAGCAGGAATATGCCACGTGGTTCAGGAGATAACTTGTACCTTACTATTAAAAAGAATATCAGGCCAGAATGCAACACATGCACAACGTCTGTGCCTTGTGACGTATCTGGAACATTATAGCAACGTTGGAGCAATGGATTTTCCTCTTTATTTTTAAAGGTGACTAAGCCAGCTTTGTGTTGCTCACAGGGTATCTCAGATGCTTTTTAATGCTGCTGAGTTTAGAACACGGTGAGTAAAGGTAGGATTCGGGACTTTGGTTGGGGGGAAGAGGTGTTCACTAGGGAATTAGTTAACTCCTCTCAACAGTTTAGATCACAGAATCATAGAATGGTTTGGGTTAGAAATGACCTTAAGATCATCCAGTTACAACTCCATGCCATGGGCAGGGGTACCTTACACTAGACCATGTCACTCAGGGCTCTGTCCTCATATGTAGGTGACCTCTGCCTCAAGAAAACAGACTTCTGTTCTAGAAGCAAGGACTCAGGGAATAAAAGGAATTGATTTGCTCTTTGCTGAAATCTTAGAGTGTGGGTTTATGTTTGTCCCCTTGCACTCCAAAAGCTTTGAAGCTCAGGAAAGCCACATCACTTTAACAAGTGGCCATTGATTAGTGGGGTTGTGGTTTGTCTACTGAACCTGATGTCAGTGTGAGATAAACCACACTCACCTAAGTCTTTCATGTAGAGGTAAGCAAATCTAATTTATCTTTAGAATCATAGACTAGTTTAGGTTGGAAAGGACTAGATGATCATCCAGTTCCAATCCCCTGCCATGGGCAAGGACACCTCACACTAGACCGTGTCACCCAAGGCTCTGTCCAACCTGGCCTTGAACACTGCCAGGGATGGGACATTTGCCACTTCTTTGGGCACCCTGTGCCAGCACCTCAGCACCTTCATAGTAAAGAATTCCTTATATCTAACCTGAACTTCCCCTATTTCAGTTTGAACCCATCACCCCTTGTCCTATCACTGATGAAGAGAACTGTTTGCTGTCGGCTAAGAGCACACATCGTTGGTTCTATCAACTCAGTAATAACTTGGTTATGCATCAAACTTGTAGTCCTAAATACTGACAGCAGTTGCTCTCAGGAAGAGCTCAGTTTAAAAGAGCACAGGCTATTCTGCAAATAACCCTGCTGAATGTGATTTTGTAATAGTGATTATTAAACCTCAGATGTGTCCTTATGGTGAGACATAGCCTGGTGTGAGATGCGGATGGTGTCTGGGTCACATCCTTCTACAAAAGCCAGGCGATGTACTTCAGATGTTACTTTGATATAAACTGCTTTTGAGATGCAAAATATTTGGATATCTCTTCTGAAGGCAAGGCTGAATTTAGTAACATCCTTGTGGCACTATTGGATAAATAAGCACTTTCTGCACCAGTGTCATCGTAGTGTTTGAAGAAGTAATTGGGTACTATTTTGAGGTACCCTTTCAGTATGGAAATACTAATACGAAGGGAAGTGTCTTTTTTAGAAGATCAGGTAATGGCTTTGTTTTTAGTATATCAGAGCAAAACCTGCCTGACTTTTTAGAAAGCTATCTAGAAAAATGAAGCTTTCCACGGTCATTAAGAGTGGTTTTGGTACTCTGAATAAGTTTTGCCTACTCGGTAATTGCTAGCACAAAACAATCATGAAATCACAGAATGGTTTGGGTTGGAAACGACCATAAGATCATCCAGTTTCAGCTGCCTGACATAGGCAGGGACATCTCACACTAGACCACGTCACCCAAGGCTCTGTGCAACCTGGCCTTGAACACTGCCAGGGATGGAGCATTCACCACTTATTTGGGCACCCTGTGCCAGCGCCTCAGCACCCTCACAATAAAGAACTCCTTCCTTATATCTAACCTGAACTTTCCCTGTTTAATTTTAAGCCTATTGCCCCTTGTCCTATCACTACGATCCCTGAGGAAACCCTAGAACGTTTATTACCTGCTTGCCCTCAGACTTCTTTCAGTTCTTTTCCCATCTGGCCACTTTTTGTGGTAGCTGAGAACTTGGTTCATGCCTTTAGGTATTTCAAGCCAAATTTGAGAACCGGAGTGAGTCAAGTTCTCTGCTCCTACAGCCATGAGGACTTGCAAGTTTGCTTCATGCAGTTGGAGGATTCATGGTGAGTGCTTTTGAAGTGCATCTGCAAACCCTTGGAAGACCCAGGAAACATGGTGTAAAAGTGAGCTTGGAAAGAGATTTTGATTTTCAGACCTGATATTATACAATTAGAACTTCACCCTCCTTTTTCTTGCCATTCCTGCAGTTACTATGGCAAAGTATTGTATCTCGTAGCCACCATGGCAGTCTCAGTGCTTGCTCATCTCATGTTTTATGTTGTTTGTGGAATGGTATCTTCTTATATGGGGAGTTCTCTGAAAGGCTTTGAGCAGCTCTGATGTGCAAAGGCTGCACTCGCTTTCCCTGGGTGGTGATAGCACAGGCTGGAGGTCAAAACTGAAGCTTTTCTGTTTCCTTTCCACTTTAAATGGAGCTTATGGCTGCTCAAGGCGAAGCAGAAGGCTTTCCCTTGAAACAGTTAAAACCTCCATTCAGTGTTTCTCTTTAGTATAGTTGCCAGTGATGAAAAGGATGTTGAAAACGTTGTTTCTTGGAGGGGAGCATGCACCAAATTGAGAAGTGCAGGGCTAAAAACTTCTGCTAATGGTCAGGCTACTGGTCGAAGCATAAATCTGCTGAACTTCTTCATCCTTCAGTGAGGTTTAAGGCTAAACACATCCACACACACTGATAAAGATGAGGCGGTGATGCTGTCTGCCTCGCTGATTGTGAGCATTTAATTAATAGGCTTAAAATGCTTCAATATTGATGGAGAAAAGTAAACCTTTCCTTGATGTTACTGCATTATTCCCTTGTGGCAGCAGAATCCTCAGCTCATCTGGTGTTTGTCAGCTGTATGAGTATTGAAGTATCGATTTTGGTATTCTTCTTTGGATCCAGTGTATTAGCAGCAAAGCTCACCTTCATGTGTCAGATGCAGGTATCTCTGGGGGACCTTGTTAGGAAGCAGAGGATAAGCTGGCTCCAGCACATCCCTTTCAGCTCTGGTCCTGCCTGTCCTCAAGGTGTATATTTAATGTTCCACAGCACTTTCCATTGCATTAAGCACAGTCCATAAAGGTACTGGTGTGGATACCGACTCCGGTGGGTTGATGTGGCTGGAAACCAGTTGCCAACCAAAGCTGCTCTGTCACTTCCCTCCTCAGCTGGACAGAGGAGGGAATATAGAACAAAAGGCTCTTGGGTTGAGATGAGGACAGGGAGATCACTCAGCAATTACTGTCACAGGCGAAGGATCGCTTGGGGGAAAGGAATTTATTACCAATAAAATCAGAGTAGGGTAATGAGAAATAAAACCAAATCTTAAAACACTTCCCCTCCACCTCTCCCTTCTTCTTGGGATTCACTGCACTCCCTATTTCAATGCCTTCTCCCCTTCAGCAGCACAGGGGGATGGGGAAAGGGGGTTGCAGTGAGTTCGTCATGCGTTGTCTCTGCTGCTCCTTCCTCCTCATGTGGAGGACTCCTCACGCTCTTCCCCAGCTGTACTGTGGGCTCCCTCCCACAGGAGGCAGTCCTCCATGAGCTGCTCCTGTGTGAATCCTTCCACAGGCTGTAGTTCTCCATGAACTGCTCCAGCGTGGGTCCCTTCCTTGGGTGCATCCTTCAGGAACAGACTGCTCCAGCTTAGGTCCCTTCTATGGGTGCATCCTTCAGGAACAGGCTGCTCCAGCTTGGGTCCCTTCCATGGGGTGCATCCTTCAGGAACAGACTGCTTCAGCTTGGGTCCCTTCCATGGGTGCATCCTTCAGGAACAGACTGCTCCAGCTTAGGTCCCTTCTATGGGTGCATCCTTCAGGAACAGGCTGCTCCAGCTTGGGTCCCTTCCATGGGGTGCATCCTTCAGGAACAGACTGCTTCAGCTTGGGTCCCTTCCATGGGTGCATCCTTCAGGAACAGACTGCTCCAGCTTGGGTCCCTTCCATGGGTGCATCCTTCAGGAACAGACTGCTCCAGCGTGGGTCCCTTCCATGGGGTGCATCTTTCAGGAACAGGCTGTTCCACTGCAGGCTTCCCACAGGGTCACAGCCTCCTTTGGGCATCCTTCTGCTCTGATATGGTTTCTCCATGGGCTGCAGGGGGATATCTGCTTCACTATGGACCTCTATGGGATGCAGGATACAGCCTGCCTCACCGTGGTCTGCTCTGCTCTGGCACCTGGAGTGTCTCTTCCCCTCCTTCACTGACCTTGGGATCTTTAGGGCTGTTCCTCTCACATTCTCACTCCTGTCTCTATCTGCAATTGCTGCTCTGCGGTAACTTTCCCCCCTTCTTAAATACGTTATTCCAGAGGTGCTACCATGTCACTGATGGGCTCAGGCTTGGCCAGCGGATGGCATTGGCTCTGTCAGACATGGGAGAAGCTTCTAGCAGCTTCTCACAGAATCCAGCCCTGTAGTCCCTGTGCTACCAATACACTGATAACAAATGCATCCATCATGAATCATACATCTCTATCATCAAGCCCCACTGGGAGCTGGGTACCAAGCAAGGATGGTATTGGAGAAGTTCGAGCTCTACTCTGTGGTCAAATGAACATATACTTATTGCTGCCCATCACGAGTGTGGGAGGGAAATTGCATTCCTGAAGCTCTGCTTTTGTCTGCCTCTGCCCTGCCAGTTATTTGACTTGAGTGGGAGCAGTGTTTCTCCTGCACTGCAGGATCTTGGCTGGGAAGATCTCTGCCTGCCTGGGAACAGTGGTAGTGATTTGTTCCACTAGTTAAAGGGTGGCTACTAGCAGATGGAGATTCCCTTTTTACAAGGAGTCACATGGAAAAGACAAGGGGTGATGGGCACAAGTCACTGCTGGGGAAATTCCCACTGGACACAAGAGGAAATTTTTTCCCATGAGAAAGACCAGCCCTTGGAATAATATCCCTAGGGAAATGGTGACTCCCCAGTGCTGGAAACTNACATGGAAAAGACAAGGGGTGATGGGCACAAGTCATCGTCACAGGATACAAGAGGGGAATTGTTCACACTGAGAACAACCAACCATTGGAATAATCTTCCCAGGGAAGTGGTGGATTCCTCAATGTTGGACACTGTTAAGATTTAGCTGGACAGGATGCCAGGACATACAGTCCACATCATGCTTTGCCTAGAAAGGTTGGACCAGGCAATACTTGAGGTAGCTTCCAGTCTGGTGTTCTATGAGTCTATGAGTCTATGACTTACCAGCCATGCACTGGAATCAAGCTTATCTCCACAAAGCTCAGTTGTTCTCCCAGGAAACCATGTTCTGATTTCTTTGTCAGCACTTGTGACAAACTTCACCGTGTGATGGATGCAGCACTGAGCATCCATCCATTCTCCTGTAGTTGAGCACTGGCCATTAAAAAGGCCTAGGAGTTGCAAAGCTCCATTGTCCCTTTTGGTGAAGGGTTTATATCCCATACTTAACTCTGGAAACTGATGCAGAGATAATCCAGTTGTATTTTATGTGCCTTACTCTTAATAAAACACAGATAAACATCTGAGGGATAGTCAACAGAGAGAAGTAGAGCTGGGCACTGCATCTGGGGAGCCTGGGGAGTGACGGTGATATGATGTATCAGGAATACGCCTCCAGGCAACAGCAAGAACAGTGCTGCATGCCAGAAGACCAGCTCCAAATAATGCCATGCTGCAGAGTCTGATTTTCCCCTTTGCTTTCAGGTTTTCTCTGCCTCCCACTCAATGTCCTTCAAAAGCTGACTGTCAGGAGCTGAACATTGCAGTGGTGTTTACCCTGTGCTGTGTCATAATGAGAAGTAGAATCATAGAATCATAGAATAGTTAGGGTTGGAAAGACCTTAAGATCATCCAGTTCCAGCCACATGTCCATGTGAGATGTCCAGGGACATCTCACACTAAACCATGGCACCCAAGGCTCTGTCCAGCCTGGTCTTGGAGACTGCCCAGGATGGAGCATTCACCATGTATTTGGGCACCCTGTGCCAGCACTTTACCACCCTCACAGTAAAGAATTTCTTCCTTA
>NDXB01022464.1:0-16740 GCA_002631895.1 Agapornis roseicollis
GGGGCTTGGAGCAAGCTGCTCCAGTGGCAGGGGTCCCTGCCCGTGGCAGGGGTTGGAACTGGGGGAGCTTTAAGGTCCCTTCCAACCCAAACCAGGCTGGGATTCTATGATTTCCAAACCTTATTTCCCATCCTGGTATCACGTCTTGTTTCCTACTCCTGTTGCTTTTACCCTGTGCTGCTCAGTGTGCTCTGCTGAGGTGCCTTTTGAATATGTAGCAAAATCTCAGACTTTGAGGATTCTCTCCTGGCTTCCTTGCAAGTTTCCCCACCTCCAAATATAGATCTCAGTGCTCCAAAAACAAATAGATCAAGGTCTAAAGGTTTTGGGTGTTTTCAATTCCTACAAGTCCATGTTTGTCCTTCGTGGCATGTATGTAGATCTTGGGAGTGAAATAGCCAGTGATCACAAAATAAGTCAGTGTGAAAATGGAGTTATTCTCCCTGCCAGGCTTTGAGGAGACAGCTGAAGTATAGTCTGTGCCTTATGAGACTTTGTTCGTTGTGGATTTATATGGTGCTAATTGCAAGACTTCATCCAGAGAGAGAGGACTCGCATCTCACAGATCTTCCCAAGACTGCAGAGCAGGGGGAAACATCCATCCACTGGCATCCAGTGCAACATAACCTGTGCTGTACAGCCTCAGCCAACAAGAAAATAGCTGCCTGCTGACTCACAGCGAAAGCTGGGGTCAGAGCCCCTTTCTTGCTCTTTGGGAATCAACATGGTGTTTAGGGCTCCCATCTGAACCAGGTCAAGAAGATGTAAAGACCTCATTTGGGGATGAGGAAGTTTGCAAGCATACGCTTCACTTCTAAGGAAGGAAACACCATTTTTCCTCAAGGCTGTCCTACAATGCTATAAATGATACACAAGCTGGGGCACCTGCTGGGATGAAACCCAGTTCATTTTCTTTTCAATATTCATCCTTTCTTTAGGGGCAGAGGATGTGTTGGTTCCTCTTTGTGTCTGGAGCTGATCAGAGTCTCCATGCCTGAGAAATGCTGTCCTGGTTAAGTCTGGGATAGAGTTAACTTTCTTCCTAGGAGCTGATGCAGTGCTGTGGCTTGGATTTAGTATGAGAATAATGTTGATAGCGCACTGATGTATTTAGTTGTTGCTAAGTAGTATTGGTAGTAAGTCAAGGACTTTTCACATCTTCATGCCTTGCCTGAGTGTAGGTTGGAGGGACACAAGAACTTTGGAGGGGACAGAGCCAGGACCTGAACTGTCCAAGGGGATATTCCATACCATTTTAATTTCCTTGGCACTGCCAACCCCATGAGAGCTGCCCATCAGCGAAATACAGTACAGAAACGCTTTATAGTGGGGAGAGCAGAGTCCCAGGAGCACACGATGGCTTTGCTGGGGACTAGAATGAAATAGAAGTCAACCTGACAGTCTGGCTTGGCTGATTCTTTGCTTTTCTCAGTGCTTTAGGTTAAGGAAGTTGGGGCTGTTGAGCCTGGAGAAGAGAAGCTGCGTGGAGACCTCAAGAGCAGCTTCCAGGGTCTGAAGGGGGCTACAAGGATGCAGGAGAGGGGCTCTTCATCAGGGACTGCAGTGACAGGACAAGGGGTGATGGGTTCAAACTGAAACAGGGGGAGTTCAGGTTGGAGATAAGGCAGAAGCTGTTCCCTGTGAGGGTGCTGAGGCGCTGGCACAGGGTGCCAAAAGAAGTGGTAAATGCTCCATTTCGGGCAGTGTTCAAGGCCAGGTTGGACAGAGTCTTGGGTGCCATGGTTTAGTGTGAGGTGTCCCTGCCTATGTCAGGGAGTTGGAACTTGATGATCTTAAGGTCCTTTCCAGCCCTAACTATTCTATGAATCTATGGTCTCATATTCACGCTCATCTAGGTAGGATCAACCAATTCAGGCACAGTTGTGGCATGGCTTGTTTAAAATCAACAACCCTGTGTGCTCTTGCTACACTGGTCTGTTTGTCTGGGGGTTTGTATCCCCCAGTTACTGCAATAAGGAACAATTTTAACGGAGATATCCCAAGGATACTTCCATAAGAGTGGGAAATACTGCAACCTGTGCTGTGGAGGGTAGCACTCAGCCATGGGGACTCCCAGCCAAGTCTGCTTCAGAAAAGAGAATTTAACCCTGGATTCTGTATTTGTAGGTTATGTCCATGACCTCGAAACTCCATTCTTGCCACTAATATTTGTGCTCTTTCATTTGAGTCTCCACATAGCAAATACCTGGAGGAACTGAGAAATCATTGCAAACCTCTCTGCTTTCCCTTCCAAGAACAAAGGAGCACAGCTCTGACCTGCTTTTGCTGATAGGAAACCAAGTCTGAAATGCAGGCAGAAACCCCATCCACATGCAGGTTTATCACATGGGGGAATAAGGGAAAAAAGGAAGAAAATCTCATTCATGGTAAGCGTTAATCCCATCATTTAATACGCTTCTGGCAGCTGCACAGGTAACAGGGTGATGGGCACCATCTGACTGCCTGAGTAGAGTATCTGTGTGATGAAGGAAGGCCATGCCTTAGCTTAAGTGCCTTGCAAACAAACCAGTCCTGAAGTTAATCTCTTTATTTCTGGGACAAGCTGCAGCTTGCACTGAGATCTGTTCATCGCAGTGAGCTCTGAAGAAAAGATGCTCTGGCCTAGGATGCCCTCAAAGAGAGACTTGCCTTCAGTTTCCATCAGGCATTGGCCAGGTTATAAGTTCAGGGAGAAAGGATTTAGCTGAAGTTAGAAGCTGGGCTTTGTTGGAGGAGCTGTCAACAATGTCTCTGCATGAGACTTCTCTCAGTGTTGGCTCCCAAAGAAAAGCTTCTATCCATGGTAATCAGGGTTTATTAAAGGAAGCTGGGGAAAAAACCAAAACAACCCTCTTTAGCTGAGATTAAAGGGATTGTGTAGCTGCACTTGGTGCTGAATTGCTCTGTGCTGGCTCTGTCGCTGGGCGTCTGCCTTGTCAGCATCCCTGCACGGCCTCCTGCATCCTGGGAAATGAATAGCTATGCCTGAGTGGAGCAGAAGTAAACAGAGGAGCGTGCTGTCTGATTAGTGCTGGGCTTCATTACCCACCCAGCCCCTGCCATTGGCATTGCACAGGAGTCCTGGGTGCTGTTGGCTTCCTCCTAGCCATGTATTAGCTGGTGGAGAAGTCACCAAACCTATCCCACCATCCACTGGGTGGTCAGATCCACTGTGCAGGAGGATATGGCGGTTTTTCTCCCTCCCCAGTGCTGTTTTCCAGCTGGTTTGGTTATGTTCTAGATGTTAACGTGTACTTTTGCTCTGAGCCCTTGGCTGAAGCTGGACCCAGAGCTGGTTTGCTTCAATGGCTTTTTGCAGCCACATTCTCATGCGTGATTCCTCTTGCCATTGACCTTGCAGTGGTTGTGGCAGGGGACATGGTGATGTGGTTCTGTCTGCCGCCTTTGATGGCAGGAGGGTTGTGTGTGTGTAAGCCAAATGGGGAGATGCTGTCATCTCCCATGTTCACCCAGTGACACATTCCTTTCAGGAGCTGTCACTGAAGAGGGGTGATTTTGTGCCAGGAGCACGACCATGGCTTTCGTGATACTGTCAATCAAAACTGAATGCCCCAGCTCCCTCTTTCCCAGTTCCCTGTACACTTCCTCCTAAGTCCTTCCCTCCCTCTCAATTGACAGACCAGCCCTTTGTGTCCTTTTTATGCTTGATCTATTCCTACTTCCTCAGCCATAGGGCATCCTTCTTGACTTCGTCCCCTTGGAACCTGCTGTATCGTGAGGGTGTATTCAACATTCCCTAGCTCTCTCATCTAATAATAGCCACCAATGAGTTAAAAGGAGTTAGAAAAGTTTCTTTGTCTGAGGCTTTCTTACATCCAAACTTTTCTTGTCCAGGGCTGCATCTATTTATCATACTGTTGCATGTTATAGAGTCTTGAGATCATGTCCTAGAGAGCCCTGAGCAGAACCAAATGGCATCCTTTAACTCAGTGCTCTCTAACCCTTGGTGGAAGGTGTCAATAACAGCAAAAAGTAACCACGCCATAACCTGCTGCCCTTTAGGTGGAAACCAGTCCTTAAACCAAACTGTGAATATAAAGGTGAATGTGCTATTTGATAGCTTTGTACTATTATGGCCTATGGCATCCCTTCTGTACCGCCACTGCCTGTGAAGGGTGAATGGAGGACAAGGTGCTCATGACAGAGGGAGAAAAAGCAGGGCTGCTTTCTACCAAAAGCTCTTTCCTTACAGATCTCTGCGACTGTAGAGGCTGTGTGACCTTCTTAGGGACCTTAAATGTACTGGTGTAGAGGCTGTTGTGGCAGGAGCCATGTAGAGGGACAGCTTGGTCTCATATAGCAGCCCTACATGGTGGGTTGTAGCATTAGTGCTAGCCATGTCCCTGGAAGGGGAAAGGAGAGTGAGCCTGGCTATTGTGGGAAAGCAGTTTGAGCTTATTTTGGCAATACCCAGCTTAGAGCTGAAGCCCTGACCTCACTGTGGCCTTTGTTATTTGCTTTTTTCTTCATATAATATAACCACTCTCTCTTAGACCAAGCAGCTTTAAAGACAGGGTATATCCATGGCACTGCATTATTTGTCTTCCCAGCTGCTGTGGCTTCTGGTATCCAGACATGGGTCGTAAAAAGACACGCATAGCCCCTTCTCCTTGGTGCATCCTCTAAGAGGCAGGACAAGCTGTGCTCTGTTCTGCAAGCCAAATGGCCAGTCCTCCTTGGCTTTGCTCTTTGTTGTTATTTATTAATAAATAATAGCAGCCACATTATAAATTATAGCCCTTAAAGGCTTAAGAGCTGGTTGGGACTGCAGGACAAGTGAAGGCTGCACTCCAGAGGGTGCAGGGCAAACAACGTGAGCAATGGGAGAGAAGTGAGCGCCAGCAGTTCACAGAGAGAAAATCCTGCTCCTAGGGTCACTCACATGGCTGGTGGAAGATGGCAAAATAGCCCAGGCTCCTGCTCTCCCTTGCTTTGTCTCAGGGATGCTGTTGCGCTTGCTCAGTGGCTATTGGTGCTGTCAGATTGTTGATGCTCTTTCCTCTGCAGGTGAGCATCTTCCCCCATGAGGTTCACTGTCTTTGAAGCCCCTTTGTCTGCTGCGAAAGGGACTCCTCATGCAGCCTTCCTGGAGCTTTCATGTCTGGAGCGTACCTTCTCCCATGTTGTGTCGGCCACTTATTTTAATAGGGGTGTTTCCTCCTGTTGTTGCAACTTGACTCTTGGGTGTTGCCATGACCTTTGGGCAGAGGGCTCCTACTGGAGAAGAGGGGTTGTTCATTACTCCTCCAATCTCGGGGTCACGGCAGTTCCCATTTCCCTGTCCCGCAGCTGTGCTGACTCTGCAGGACTAAGAAGAGCGAAATACAGTAGAATATAGGGGCAAAATAGAGATCTTTTTAGTACTTGAAGAGAATAATTCCTCCTAGATCTGTCTAGTGCCCGATCAAACCCGTGTCTGTTAGAAATACGGATCATAACTCAGAAGTGACAGGAGCCAGTGTTCAGGGTTGCCACGTGATGTTTCTGAACACAGGACTCAAACAGGGACAGCTTCTCCTCTTCTGCTGCTCTCTCAAGGATGCCCCTTTTGAAAGAAGAATGGTTGTGTGGGGAGAGCTCATCCCATCGCCGCTCTATCTATCATCATAAAGGTTATTAAAAGCCTACGTGACCAGCCTGCACATCCCTGCAGAGCGAATCCTCTCGTGTTCATGAGACACTCTTGCAAACTCTGCAGTCTAAGCTTCATTTTATTAAATATTTGCCTGACCAGGAAGGCAAAGCAGAGCAGGGTAAACACACCTAAAGTAAACGTGGAATGACCTTTGTCCATCATCTATCCACTGCCTGCAGCTGCGGTGGTACGGATGGCAAGTGGGAGGCGGAGGTGGTCATACAACAGCTTTGAAATGATAGCTGCTGGGAGAACCTGGAAAGATTTTGGGTGGCAGGAAAGTGGGGGATGCTCTACAGCCCCAGATTTACCCTTTCCACTGTCAGATGCAATCAGACTACAGGTCAGAAGAAGATGGGATTTATCCTCTTTATTGTTTCATTGTCGTTAGCAGAGTTGCACAGATTTGAAACGGCTGAAATCCAGACCTGTGTCACTGCCACTGCTTTCTCCTTGCTGGGATCTGCAAGCAGTGATTTCTTCCTTGCCTTCTATGTGTGTAGGGCTGGTTGTCATCACTTTTACTCAGCTATTTACACCCCTGATTTCAGCAAAGTCCCTCTGTGAGTGATGGGACACTGGCCTGCAGGAGCAGAGCTGGGGGCTGGTTTGTGTCCTTTACAAAACAAGAACAGTCTTGTGAGATTCTGATATTAAAGAGGATGAAGGGGGGAATCATCTGTGTACCTCAGCCTGGCCCTGTAGCAAGGCCTGTGCAGTCATCAAGGAACTTGGCTTGTGAGAGCTGGGCTGGCAGGACTCCATCTCTCATATGCTTGGTGGGGCCATAAAGGCTAAAGTTGCTCTTGGTACAGAGGCAGACATGAAAAGTGAAGGAACAGGGAGCAGATGGATGTATTGAGTAAGAAGATGCATGGCCGTGGAGCAAGGATGGTGCTTGGTGATTATGGAAGATGTCTGCCCCCCATACTGCTCCCACCACCTTCTCTTTGGAAAGTCACCACGTTGGTCCCTGGGTCATCGATCTTTCCAGTTCATGGCCATTTAGTCAGGCAGCCCCTTTCTCCTCGTTCATCTGCTCTGCTCAGGGAAACTGGCTCTCTCTTTTAGACACTGTTTCCTTGGCTGTGCTGCGGGTGGAGAGCAGTCTGGTGATGAGAACCCATGGGAGGGTGGAGATCTGGTGCTCGGTTTGCTCCACGCTTGGCTGCATGCCCTTCGTAGACATTGCTGTGAAGGCTGGCACACTGCAACCCCTATGTGTGTACTCCAGGCTGGACTAGCATGAGGCAACTTTGATCTGGAAGCCACAAAGAGCCTGCTCAAACAGGCCCATTCTGGACTGAGGTCTCCTGAATAGAAAGGACGGTAATGTCAGACCAGAGCTGGCTTCTTCCTGGCAGACTTCAAGGGTCACAAAAGAGCTCAGCATCCATCTAGACCTCTCACTTTAGGCAGGTCCCTGACCTTCTGGAGGCTTCAGTCCCTCCTCCAATAGAGCAGGATAATAATCCTTGGCCAGCTCTGTCTTCTTCAATAACAAATATGCAGTTGGCAGTGCAAACAGCAGTAAGTACTTGATGCCTTTTGCACTGCTCTGGCTTCCAGTGACTTTTTTGGGCTGCACCATGGAGCATGGGGGTGTGTGTGTAACGGAGAGTAGAAAGGTGCCAGTTTATTACTCTGCTGTGTGATTTCTGCTCTTTCCACCAGCATCTTTTCTTTCAGGAGGGCTCCCTTTGTGCTGGTTTTAAGTAGAGAACTCGGAGACCAGAAAGGGAGGATTAGCAATTAAATAGGCTCTGATGATGGCATGGTTGTGAAGGAGGGAGGAGAAAGGAATACTCCATAGTAATGTACTTTTGTTTTCTTTTGTCTTTGCTTGTAGGACGAAATCTGACAGGGAATTGGTGTTTTGAAGACTTGTACAGCTTTTAATCCTCCTTCCCTTGGGAATACAAACGTTTGTAATCATGTCACCGGCCATGTGGAAATGGACTTGCCTGGTTTCTCACCTCCTGCTATCCACCGCAGTGTCGCCTCTTGGTAGGCAGCAACCACTCCATCCAAAGAGGCCCTTCATCACCTTTACTGGAGACCAAGCAGAGGGAAACTTCAACCACTTGGTGGTTGACGAAAGAACTGGGCACATTTACTTGGGAGCTGTCAACAGGATCTACAAGCTCTCCAGTGACCTGAAGGTCTTGGTGACCCACCAGACTGGTCCCGATGATGATAATCCCAAGTGTTATCCCCCCAGGATAGTCCAAACATGCAACGAACCCTTGACACCCACTAACAACATCAACAAAATGCTCCTCATAGACTACAAGGAGAATCGATTGATAGCCTGTGGGAGTCTTTACCAGGGCATCTGCAAGCTTTTGAGGCTGGATGACCTCTTCAAGCTGGGAGAGCCCTTCCACAAGAAGGAGCATTACCTCTCTGGGGTGAATGAGAGTGGCTCTGTTTTTGGAGTCATTGTTTCTTACAGCAACATGGATGACAAGTTGTTCATCGCCACTGCTGTGGATGGCAAACCTGAGTATTTCCCCACTATTTCCAGCAGGAAGCTCACCAAGAACTCCGAGGCAGATGGGATGTTTGCATATGTCTTTCATGATGAGTTTGTGGCCTCTATGATCAAAATCCCCTCAGACACCTTCACCATCATCCCTGACTTTGATATCTACTACATCTATGGCTTTAGCAGTGGTAACTTTGTCTATTTCCTGACTCTACAGCCTGAGATGATCTCACCACCGGGCTCCACCACGAAGGAGCAGGTTTATACCTCCAAGCTGGTTCGGCTTTGTAAGGAGGACACAGCTTTTAACTCCTATGTTGAGGTGCCCATTGGCTGCGAGAAGAACGGGGTGGAGTACCGGTTGCTCCAAGCAGCCTACTTGTCTAAGGCTGGAGCTATCTTAGCAAGGTCTTTGGATGTTGGTCCTGAGGATGATATCCTCTTCACAGTCTTCTCCAAGGGGCAGAAAAGGAAGATGAAGTCCTTGGATGAGTCTGCTCTTTGCATCTTTGTCCTGAAGAAGATCAATGACCGCATCAAGGACAGACTGCAGTCCTGCTACAGGGGAGAGGGGACTTTAGATCTGGCCTGGCTCAAAGTCAAGGACATCCCCTGTAGCAGTGCGGTAAGTGAAGCCCCAAAGCACCCAACCTTAACCTCCTCCTGTGCTCACAGAGCATGGCTTAACAATTAGAGCAGGGACTAGGAGTTCAAACTGCCTCATCCCAGTCCTGGCTCTGCCTCACATCACCACATCACCTATTTTAACCAGTTCCTGCCTCAGTTTGCTCATGGATGAGTTGAGAAGGCTGTCACTGTATCACTTTCTGACCTGCCCAGGCATGCTATGGTTGCTGATGAGCTAAGTCTAAGGGTCTTGAAATCTTTTGTTGGAATTTGCCTGTTGTGGTTACTTTGCTGTGCAATTCTTTAGGGGTGAAATTACATTTCCTTGTGCAGCCTTAGCTCACACCTGAACCAAAAGAAGACCTTGATAATGTCAACGGTTTGCACTGGTTTCTGTGTCTATGGGTGTAAGTGTCCTTCTCTGGGCTGAAGTTGGAGAAGGATCATTCAGGGAGCTTTGTGAAGCCAGGGCCTTATTCTAATGCTAGGAAGCACTGGTCATTAACCATCAAAGTCCCTCATCTTCCCGTTCTCAGCCAGTTCTGTGTTGTCTCTGCACTGAAAAATTAAGGCCTGGCTGCAGATCAAGGATTAAACGCTGCCAGATTTAAGGGCAGGATAGGGGAAGAGGCTGGGTCTACCTGACCTACAAATGGGCTGAAGAGATCGCCTTAGTTTATTCTGTTGGTTCACTAAAGTGTCACTGCAGAAATCTGTGCTCGCTTTGATACCATGCACAGAGCTCAGCATTACAGCCAGCACTGCACCCTGGCTGCTGTAATAGCCCCTTCTCTGGCCTTTGATTTCCTCCCTTAATTAGCTCTTTCAAGTGAGAGGCAAGTTCAAGCCTGAGCAAAGGGAATATGAAGAAACACCACAGCGCTTTCCTGCCCCATAATCTCAAGGCAGTCAAGGCTATGGGATTGCTCTGGCTTTTTCTTTGTACTTGAGCTTCCTTTGCTGCGGGATCCCTGCTGTTGTTCCTTTGCAGGACAAGGACAAACCAAGAGGAACACATGGGAATTTAACTGCAGGGAAGCTGATCCTGCCTTACTCTGCCCTAATTCCCCTTTACAGCAGTGCTCTCCGCATCGCTGCTTGAGCTTGCACTGCTCCCATACTCCCACAGCAAACATGCAGAGGGACAAGTCCTTCATTTTAGTTGGGATCTTTTCTGCTTAGACCTGCAAAGCTCCCTATGGAGTATTGCACAGGGAGAAAGGCTGTGCCCAAATCTGGCTTTGAGTATTTTGTTTAGCCTTAAGGCCTCTGCACGTTCAAAATGCTGCCTTCAGATTTAAGCTGGGAGCTTCCCTTTAGAGTTGCTTTCCTGGGCTGTTAAGCCTCTCCATGCATTTGCATATCCATTCTGCCTGTGCTCCTTACCAACGTTTGCATTACCAGACCTCCCAGATCAGGAGGTTTGAAACCTCCCAGTAACCTGGCTTCTGTGGCTTTAGACAGGAGCAAAAAGGTCGACAGCTCTCTTGTGTGGTTTGGTGTGAGTCCCACCCAAGAAGACACATACATCAGCCTGAATTTGAAGGGACAGAGGCTGTGGAGACGATAAGGAGCCAGGGCCTTGTTGTCACGGTGGGAAAACCACTTAGAGTATATTTGTGACTGCATTTCTTCACCCTGAATCAGAGATGCTAATGCTTCCCAGCTGGAAAAAGAGCCTGGAGATCCTTGAAGAGGTAAAACCCAGGAGTCTGAACAGTGTAACTAAGTAGGCTGTCCTCTCTTTAAATGAGTCTGCTTAGAGCTGCTGGCAAGGCCTGGCTGAGATCAGCTGTGCTGCCCGAGGGAAGAGGTATTAGTGACTTGGCTGCTGTAAGGGTTGCACGGTCCAGCTGCTAAGCTTGGAAACTATTTGATGGTTGGGGAAGTATTTTGGAGCCTGGGTATATGTCTGAGGGCCTCGTCTCCTTTTGCTGATGTCCTGCTTTGCCAGCTATCCACCAGCACTGCCGCTCTGCCTCTTAGCACATGTATTTGAGACAGCTCTAAAACCAATTGCAAACCCATCAGTGAGACTTTCCCTGGGTTTGTGTGGATGTCAAATATTTCTCTGCTGGTGCAAATAGAGGCTTAACCTGCCTGTGATTGAGGCTGGACCTGAACTTCAGCTCTGCTGCCCTGCCTACAGCAGCCTAAATCCTGCACGTGAACAGATAGAGATGGTGTGCCTGGTATTGAGCAGATGGGTAGAGATGAGATATGGGAAACCATCACTGAGCATTGCAGAAACACTATTAGAAGGCATATTCGAGCCTTTCTTTATGGTATTAATTGTAAGGCAATGGATTATGGAGTTGAGCTCACTGCATTGTCCCTGCACCTTGGTGCATGGTCAGGTCTGGCTTTGGGTAACAAATAGGTTTCTAATAGGGTGATAGGTGACTCAGAGGGGATCCATATGTTAGGATGCTTCTGTTCCTGCATTGGTGTAATGCTTATTCAAGGCTGCTTCAGGGCAGGAGAAGTCTCTTGAGGACCACTGCCGGCACAGATCTCTTCACTTGCAATATGCACACAAATAATTCCAGGGATGTGGGGGAATGTTGGAGCAGTACAGTGCAGAGTCTGCAGTTTCCCTAATCAGGCAGCAGGAGCTGGGGAAGTTGAGGCTGGGTAGAACTTGGCAACAAGGTGGGCTGGACACACAGTGTCTCATGGTCAACATGCAGCAGGAGGCATTGGGTCTGCTGGTGGCCTGCAAGGTTGAACATCCTGGAGACTGGTTTGCAAACCCAATGTGAAGGTTAAGGATGGAGACACAGCTGTAATGAGCCTGTGCCTCTCTTGTGCCAACCACATGTGCATGTTGCAGGGGGTTGGACCTAGATGATCCTAAGGTCCTTTCCAACCCAAACCAGTCTATGACTCTGTGTTAGCAGTGTGATAGAAGAATTCCCAGAACGGGAAAAATAAAAGTCCAGAGATGAATAGAGAATTCTCAGTATTCATTCCTCCCCTGTTCCTGTGTTGCAGCTTTCCTCCTATTCATCTTCAGCATAAATCAGGGGAAAAAAATGATGGATTTTTACGTCTAGGCAGTTGATTTGCAAATTGGCACCGTTCACTCAGGTGATGAACAACAGTTCCAGGTAATACCTCTCTGGTTTTGCTTGCTGAAAATACAGGATAACACTTATATTTAAACAGCACCCTTGACCCCAAATGCTTAGAAATTCATACAATCAGAAAAAAAAGGAGACTGGATTAGAAAAAGGGAGTCTTATGGGGTCCTCTGATTTGCCCTTTTGCCCTACTTGTAACACTGCTGACAGATGTTTGTCTCACCTCTTCTTAACCTCTAAGCAATGGAGCAATGTTGGGAGGTTTGTCTCTCTCCCTACATGATCTGTCCTGGCTGCTTAGGAAGCTTTCCTGCATGTCTAATCTAAATCTCCTCTCCTGATACTGAAGCCATTCCTACTTACAGAGAGCACCTTCATCCCCTCTGGCTATCTAGCAAGAGCTTTGTGTGTCACCAAAGTGTGACCACTTTTGTGGTGCATTGCGGAGCATCAGTGTATGGAAGAGAGGGATCGAGGCTGTGTGGACATACAGGGTGTGGGTAGGAGGAAGGGCTATCCTGGAGGGAAAAGTAGGCACATTGGAACAGGCTGCCCAGAGGAGCTGTGGCTGCCCCATCCCTGGCAGTGCTCAAGGCCAGGTTGGACACAAGGGCTTGGAGCAAGCTGCTCCAGTGGAAGGGGCCCCTGCCCATGGCAGGGGTTGGAACTGGGTGAGCTTTAAGGTCCCTTCCAACCCAAATTCTATGATACATGTCAAATAAAGAAGGACGTGGTTTAAATATTTCATAAACTTTGTAATTAACCANAAGGTCCCTTCCAGCCCAAATTCTATGATACATGTCAAATAAAGAAGGACGTGGTTTAAATATTTCATAAACTTTGTAATTAACCATTGTTGGTACAGTTGAGACATGCTAGATTTCTTAAAAAGGTACTTTGGGAGGAGGATGGAGATGTAAATGGCCCATTTGTATAGGGCTTGATCACTGGGGGAATCTGTTGATTAGGTTTACTAAGGAATAGGTTTAACAATAGGTGCATTTTGAAGCCCAGAGATAACTGCATTACTGGGATGCTCAATAATGGATGCAGGAGCAAGCGGGTGAACTGCTGTGTAGAACATAACAAGCATGGATGAAGAAGAGGAGGGTATTGGAACTGATCACAAAGCAGCATAAGAGAGCCACGGCCTGCTGGGAAGATGCTGTGTAGAACATACAAGCATGGATGAAGAAGAGGAGGGTATTGGAACTGATCACAAAGCAGCATAAGAGAGCCACGGCCTGCTGGGAAGATGCTGTGTAGAACATACAAGCATGGATGAAGAAGAGGAGGGTATTGGAACTGATCACAAAGCAGCATAAGGGTGCCACGGCCTGCTGGGGAGATGCAAGAGGAATGGGGATCCTTGCTGGAGCTTTGTCTTGCAATGAAGCCCCTGACATGTTGTGTCTTAGAATCACAGAATCACAGAATGGTTTGGGTTGGAAAGGACCTTAAGATCATCCAGTTCCAGGATGAACCTCACACTAAACCATGTTACCCAAGACTCCATCCAGCCTGGCCTTCAACACTGCCAGGGATGGAGCATTCACAACTTCCATGTCAATGGGATGCGATGCTGGCTGTCAGCTTAGGAGCTGGTTGCATCCTAGAGCTGCTGTTTTGGGAGATCCTGGTGTGGGAGATCCATCAGCCTGGTGCGCCTTGCAGCATCACCTGCTGCTCTGCAGCCTAACAGGCACCAGTCCCTGCACTGAAAAGGTGTCACCTTTGTTGCTATAGCTTTTCCTGGATACACAGCTTGAATATCTGCCCAAGATAATCAAAGTGTCTGTCCCCAGCTATCACCTGGCTTCTGCCTTTTGCTGGTGTTTTCTTTTCCTCTTGGCAGGAAATGGAGTTTGACAGTTTACATTACTGCATTCAGTCTCTTCCTGTTTTTCATGGCAGTGCTGTCACTTGGGGGTGAAAAGCAGGGGGTTTGAAGCTGACCGGCCAACAAAAGGCCTTGTGTAAAGAGCTGGGCAATATTTTTCAAACACTTTGCTAACAGAGGGCAGGCAAGGTGGATGTTTGGGACCTGAGTCATTGTCTGACAGAGAACTGGCTATGAAGGCTTCCTGTGCTTCTGATGCTTCAAGGCAAACCTAAGTTGGTAACTCTCTAAAGCATCTTTTCAGATACTGGAGCCTAGAGAGTCCTGCATCTCCTCCTTGAGGAGCAAGCATCCACTTGTTTCTCAAGTGGAGTCTGCTCTCCTGTTCCCACCTGCTTTCCTGTATCCTCCCTGCCCATCTGTTGCAGTTGAACCCCAGCTGGCAACCAAGCCTCATGTAGCCACTTGCTCGGTCTCTTGCTGGTGGGATGAGGGAGAGAATTGGAAGGTAAAAGTGAGCAAACTCGTGGGCTGAGGTACAGACAGTTTAATAGGGAAAGCAAAAGCTGTGCACAAGCAACCAAGGAACTGATTCACCACTTCCCATCAGCAGGGAGCTGTTCAGTTATCTCCAGGGAAGCAGGGCTCCATCACACGTAATGGGGACTTGGGAAGACAAAAACCATCACTCCAAATCCCCCTTTCCTTCTTCCCTCAACTTAATATGCTGAGCATGACACCACTGTTTTGGGATACCTTTTGGGTCAATTTGGGTCAGCTGTCCTGGCTGTGTCCCCTCCTAATTCCTTGTGCTCCCCCAGCCTCCTCGCTGGTGAGGTGAAGAGCAGAGAAGGCCTTGTTCTAGTGTACGAGCACTGCTCAGCAGTAAGAAAACACCCCTGTGTTATCTGCACTACAGCACAAACCCAAAACACGGCCCCAACCAGCTACTGTGGAGAAAATTAACACTACTGCAGGCAAAACTAGCACAATCTCCACCCCTTATTCCATACCATTTCCATTGTGCTCAGATCCCACACTACCCAATACATCCTCATTAACTCCCACCACCCTTCCTGTCCTTTGATACAATGCACAGATACTATTCCCTTAGTTTATGGGCAACCCTTATAAAATGTCTTTAAAGCATCCATAAATGTCCAGGATTTATTTAGTCCATGGCTTTTGGTTCCATCTGTTATGGTGGTCACTCAGAACGGGAGGGGTGGTGTGTTCCATGGAGCTATGGAGCACCAAAGCCATGGGTTAGCTGAATGTAGAGGAGGTATTGCTGACTAGTCCTTCCATGGGTGGCTGTCAGGCATGTCTGGATGCCACTTGGGAGCACAGACTTGGGCAGCATGAGCACCCCATCCCATGCTTGGTCACTGGGGCTGATCCATGGGATCCTGCCACCCAGTTAGGAAGGGCCATTTCTAACTCAGGTGGTAAAAGGGCTTTGTGTATAGTATGAGACAGTCAGTTTGACTCCTGGCAAGGCCATGTTTGGTGCTGGGGTAGCCAAGATTTTCCTATAAGCAGCCTGTTCCATGACTTTCCTCTTCTTGCCAGGGCTTGTATTTGATATCACTGGTGTTAATAAGACACAAATCTGACAGAGCACCTCTGAGATACGAAGATGGGGAGCAGCATTACCCTGGTTTACAGGAGGGCTGGCTAAGGCACAGTGAAACAGAACTGGCAGTGCAATTGCAGCTCAGAGTCCTGGATCTTAGTTCTGTGCCCAGTGTTCCCAACTGATGCAGGAAGAGCTGGAGAGGACAATTTTTGTAAGAGAAAGTAGTGATAGGGAACAGGGAATGGCTTTAAACAGGAAGAAGGAAGATTTAGATTCAATATAAGGCAGAAGCTGTTCCCTGTGAGGGTGCTGAGGCGCTGGCCCAGGGTGATGGCCCAGAGAAGCTGTGGCTGCCCCATCCCTGGCAGTGCTCAAGGCCAGGTTGGACACAGGGGCTTGGAGCAAGCTGCTCCAGTGGAAGGGGTCCCTGCCTGTGCGTGGCCGGGGTTGGAGCTGGAGGAGCTTCTAACACAAACCATGATTCTATGATTCTATGAATATCATCCTTGCTATTGCATTCCTAGCACAGGGGATGGAAAACCAAGGTCTGTTAGAAAGAGGGATGTGTGCTGGAGGTGATGGAAAGAAGGGGCATTTTAAGGAAATAAACCAACCCACTTTACAAACTCAAAAGCAGGAATTGTCACCTCTATCTGTCATTTCCCTCATTATCTTCCCTTAAAAGGGAAAGGTTGGAGTAGAAAGAGAGTGTTAACTTTTGCTTAGCCCTTGGGAAAAGGGAAGCATGGAAGTAGGTCAATGTGATACTGCTTTGGCATTTTGCACACACAGCCCCTGCCCATTTCTCCTGGTTGGTATGTGAGCCTGCTACTTTCCCATGGGAATGAATCAGTCCCAGGAGTGAGCTATCGGTTTCGTTAGACCTTGTAGTGTCACTGCTGGCCATGAGGGCCACCCTAAGCAAATCTATACTGGTGTCAACGTCAGTTGTGCTTGCACAATTGTGGCAGTTTGTTAATCTCTACTGTAAAGACCATGTACAAGCCTTTTGATACATGTGGGCTTTGCTACAACAGCGGCTGTTCAGCCTGGAGAAGAGAAGCTGCGTGGAGACCTCAGAGCAGCTTCCAGTGTCTGAAGGGGGCTACAAGGATGCTGGAGAGGGCTCTTCATCAGGGACTGCAGTGACAGGACAAGGGGTGATGGGTTCAGACTGAAACAGGGGGAGTTCAGGTTGGAGCTAAGGCAGAAGCTGTTCCCTGTGAGGGTGCTGAGGCGCTGGCCCAGGGTGATGGCCCAGAGAAGCTGTGGCTGCCCCATCCCTGGCAGTGCTCAAGGCCAGGTTGGACACAGGGGCTTGGAGCAAGCTGCTCCAGTGGAAGGGGTCCCTGCCCGTGGGAGGGGTTGGAACTGGGTGATCTTAAGGTCCTCTCCAATTCAAACCATTCTGTGATCCTTTGATTCTATGTCTGTAAATTACGCAGAGTGATGCTTCTGACCCAAAGG
>NDXB01022465.1:7464-28124 GCA_002631895.1 Agapornis roseicollis
GGGGGGGGGGGGGGGGGGGAGGTTTACCTACATTTCTGGGTTTTGATCGAGCCACAGGCTCTTTACGGGAATGCCTATATCGATGCACTTATTAGTTTAACCCATTGTGTGGGGAAAGTTACGGAGGATCCCAGTGTGCGCGCAGCGGTCTCGCAGCCCGAAATGCGCTTCTGGCTCAGCTGTTGGCTTGCATGCGGGACTCACCGCCTGCCGACAAGGTGCGTTAGTAATTCAGCCTTGAAGGCATGGTCTGGCGCTGGGTGCAAAGATCGACACCTTTTCCCTCCTCTGGTCCCTTTCCCTGATGTATGTGGTAGGAGGTGCGTATTGAGGTGGGTTTTGTCTGTCCATTTTTTTTTTTTTTTTTTTTTTTTTTTTTTTTTTTTTTTTTTTTTTTTTTTTTTTTTTTTCCTGGCAAGGGCTATTTTGATTTTTTCCTGTTTCTGTGTTCATGAAAGGAGAGCAAAAGGAAACCTCTAGTTAGCGGCATAAATATCTCCACTAAGTCTGTGCTTGCAGACAGTTAAGGGAAATGCTATACACAGAAGAAAAAATATGTGGCTTGAATAATGTGCACCTGCAAAATTACACAGGCGTCGTTAAAGGGTGAAGTGCTGATCCCATCACGCGTGCCTTCAGTAAAAGGATCTATTCTGCAACTCCCAACAGTCGGCTGCCTACCCGAAATAATCTCCCCTTGTTTGTGACCAGTGATTAATATCTGATTAATCACGCTTTTATCCCCCTCTTCATCCTTACCCCTCCTCCCCGCCTCACTCGTACCCTCCCAGAATATTTAGTAGACATTATCGATCCTCTCCGAGTTTTTAGACTTGGTTACAGCCTACAGAGGTTGCCTGCACGGTGAAAAGGAGGTGTCTGGGGGGGAGGGGGGGGGGGCGGCATTTAAAGCGTGCCTTCCCAAGCTGGCTCTGCCTTGGATGAAACAGTTTATTGTAGAGCTTTGCAGCTGCTTGTCCCCCCATTTGCATCTTGTGGAAAAGATAATTCGTGTTTCATGGAGAGGGTGTCTAGGGCTTTTGCCTCATCCCATGTTATCCTAACACGGGGGATCCAAGGGGAGGGGGCTTGCCTGCGACATTAATGCACATTTGGATTGCAGGCAGCCTTTTTCTGTTTGCATCTATTGACGGCAGCAGCTCCATGGGCATTGCCCCATTCTGGGGGAGGTCTGCTATCAAAGACCAACTCCGGGCTTTTCCCTGGGTTAGCCCGCTGTCATTAACTCGCTCCCTGCGCCGGGTGCGACTATTGGAAGCCATGGACTGGCTGCGCGGCGCTCCGCGGGCTCGGAAGGGGGGGCGCCGGAGCTGCTGCCGCAGCAACTGCTTGGTGAACACAAGTCGCGGGGCGGCAGCATCCTACAAAATTCAGGGCTCGGGAGGTTCTCCCCGCGCCTCGATGGCCGCGGAGCTGTGCAAGTTTCCACAGCACCTGTTGAGAAGCCGCTTCGCTTGCCGTTGGGCATGGGGGAAGGAAAAAACACTGGATGCTTCCTTTCTCTTCCTGACCACGTACAGTCCCAGAGAGATGCTGTGAAACCACTTCCTCACTATGGTCAGGGCCTGAGCCTCCCAGCTGCTGACCCTGGCTGTTTCCATACACTTTCTTTGGACTAGGGGGTTTGTCTCAGCAACTGCAGATCCAGTAGGTCAGATTTTACATCCTGGATGTAGGCTTCTTTAGGCAGCTAAGCTCCATAGAACTGGCTTAGACTCACTGCAGCAGTGCATCTATTCTGGGCATTCACATTCTCTCCCCACTTCCATGAATGAATACATTTTACCTTGATTTACATTTCCATTGTGTTAGTACATGCTTCTGCTCCCAGAAATCATGTCAAAGCCAAACAATGAATGAATACCTGCTCATTTAAAACATTCCAGATGTTGGGAGCAAGTTGACTCCCCAGATACTCCATCTGCTCTACCGTTGCCCGGGAAGGCCTTGTCACCAGACCCCACCTCCAGCTCATACCCTTCGCTTATACAAAGCTCCAGCACATACCCTTCCTAATTTAATTACCTCTACTGAATAGTCTAGCACCACATCATAACACCGAAACTGTTGCTGAGGTTTCTGTCATCCAGACTACTACCACAGCCTTGCTTGGTATCTGCCTCTCGGACCCTTCTTTTGTCATTGTCCTGTCACCATTTCTCCAGTCTCAGTTCCCAACTATCCTACTGTTACAGGTATCAAACTATCCCAGGGTGCTTACAGAACCATGTTGATTTGATTAATTATGTGCTCCTTAAATATATCCATATAGACAAAAACTGTCTTCACATTGGTCCATAAATTTGTGCTTCTCTGACACCTTCCAATAGCACTTGGAAGGGGCTAGAAAAGGGAAAAGAAGAAAAAAAAGGAAAATGGAAGGAAATTGGCAGAACTGCTGTGGAAGGAATGGTGGGAAGACCTGAGGTAAAGAGGGATTGTACCTTCTTAAAGGAAAGTCTTTAGCTGCTTACAGAGTATCTGTTATATCATGGAACAATCTCCAACAAAATTCTTCCTCAGATATACATGGAGTAACAAAGCAAACAATTACATAATTGAAAAGGGAGGGAATGCATACAAACAAACAGAAACAATAAACAACTCCCACACACACTACCCAGCCCTTAGAAAATGCAAAGCAGTGTGATGCCTGGCCAGGTGCAGGGGATGATGGCTCCTGTGCTCCTCCTTTTGTATGTGCAAGACGCCTAGAAAAGTTCTTTCCTCTCCTTCCTCACTCCTACCACAAGAGAAATGAGGAGAGACATTTAGGCATGGGAGATACAAACCAAACTTGGAGGAGCAGGGAGTGGAAACCTCTACCATCCAACTCCTTACAGGAAAGACCCAAAAACAAAAGGACCCAAACTTATAAATGTTTGTGATCTGTTTGTGGGAGCAAACCAAGAGGGGAAATGACCATAGACCACAAGACTTCTCCATCTCCTCGGTTTATTGTAGCTCCAAGACAGAGATCAGAGAGCAACAAGGTCTGCTTTTTTGTCTGCCTGGATAAAATAAGGCTTTGCTTCTGCTGTTGTTCCTCTGTTCCCCTGTTGCAGTTGTGACAAGCAGAACAAGGGCAGCTTTCAAAATGAAAGGGAGATGAAGTGGTGAGATTTTAAACGGCTCATTGACAGAGCAGTGGTGAAAAAATGGAAATTATTTCCATTTCCAGTAATGGATACCTGGCATGTGGGAATATTTAGCAGGAACAAAGCGTGCCCTGCTTCTCTCAGCCACCTCTGCAGTCACAGAATCATAGAATGGAATCATAGAATCAACTATGTTGGAAAAGACCTTTAAGATCATCGAGTCCTTTAGTCTATCTTCTCCCCCATTCCATCTCAACCCCTCTCCCCACAGGCTCTGCCAGCCCCTCCCCACTGCTTCTTTCCCGGTCCCTCGGCTTACGGGGGTTCCTGGCCATGTCTGTTCTCGTCAGGGCACGGACGGGCACAGCAAGGTGGTCGCTCAGTCCCCGGAGCGGAAACTGTTGGGTTAGAAACGACGGGTTCGGGTTTCCCGAGTGCCAGATGGTCGCTGCCTGTGCTGCATGTTTGTGCGTATGTGTGGGAGTCTGACTGTGTGTCTGTGCGTTTGTACGCACGCACGGTACCGGAGACATTGATTAGAGAAGGGACAACATCGTCCTTGGGTTTCAACTCCTCGTCACGCACAGGCTCAGCTCTTCCACGGTGCCTCTTTCCCTCAAGCTCCCGCAGATCCCGCAGGGCTTTGCTCAGCGAGCTGCGCAGAGCGCGTCTTTTGGAACCGCACAGTTCTGCAGGGATGCAGACAAAGTTGCCCTGACTCACCCCCGCCTTCTCGGGGCTAAGCCAAGGCTACGCTGAGCCCCTACGCGTAGCGCATAGCTCCTCCTACTCCTCTTCGGCAGGTTAGAAATGAAGGAACACGCAACCCCGCTAAGTAGCATCGCGGGGACCACCGCGCCCTGCCCTACCCGATAGCACCAGGGACCCTCAAAGGGCACCGAGGAACGTCGCCTGCAGACTCCGGTTTTTCACTGCGGGAGACAGCGGTCGCAAAGTGGAGCCAGCACGGAGCGGCGGCAGACACCGCAGGCGGGCTCCACCGCGCCCAGCACAGGCACCAGCCTCTGCAGCTGCCTCAGGCGGCCGCACCTCCTGAGAGTCCTTAATACAGTCTCCCATCTCTTGGCTTTGCTTACTTTGTCATGGTGACTCCTGCAAACCTTTGATTGCAAGTCAGACAGCACTAGGGACAGAAATAGCCCCCTGCACACGGTGAGCCCCTTCCCAGAGAGAGCAGGCTGGGGGCTCCAACAACCCACAGGCTGAAGAGGGGACATGTTCTATCTGCAACTCTGTTATCAACATCTTGACTTGGAAGCATCATTCCAGAGGACCTAAAGAATTCCGTGGATGTGCTTTCAAAGTTCTCCTTTTCCAAAACTTCCATGCAAAGCAGAAACTTGTAGTCTACCTGGTATTTTACTTGCTTATGGGAAATTTTTGGGATTGTTTTTTGAGGAACAAGTCAAATAGGATCAATTACCCATCTAGCTTAGTGTCCTTTATCTCCAACAGTGACTATTAGCAGCAGTCTGCGGAAAGATATGAGAAACAACACACACAGAGTGACTAGCACATTATCCTGGATTTCAGCAGCTAGCAGTTTTCTGTCTTTTGAGCTAGAGGCTGCTTTTGGAACACCATGTTTTAAGAGACATGGACTGGCCTGTGCTCCACTCATTTTTCTACTCTTTATCCTTCTCCTTCCCTTCTCTTCCGATACATCCTCTGTCCTTCACACTCTGCATTTGGCTGAAAGCACTAAGTAGTATGAAAGCTTGTAATAAAATTGACAACAACCCAGTGTTGTTAATGTGCTACATAGGTCAACCCCAAACATTTGAGATTTGTGACCACTGAATCTAGTAAAGACAAAGAAAAGCACAGACCTGTTCAGAGAAATTAAAAAAAAATATTTTGACATTTCCTGTGGGAATGGCTCAATTTGCATGCTTGTAACACCCTTTAGGAGAAAAGGTTATGAAGAATAGCATAGCCTTGTATCTCTCCTTTTATAAAAAGTGTCTTGGACACTATCTGACTTTCAGAGGTATTAAGCATTTCCAATTCTAGCTGTCTTCAGTAAGAGCCTGGGGAACTAGTGAGTCCATTGCTATAATGCTGGGAGAGAGACAGTGTAAGTCAGAAGAAAAAAAAATCTATAAAATAACTTATGATCATCTGTAAAACATTAATTCTAAAGAGTCTGAGAAATTTGAATTGGTAGTAATAAGAAAAGCTTTACAATCTGCAAAAATTGTTGGGTATTTTTGGTTGTTGGTTTTGGTTGGTTGGTTTTTGGTTTTGTTGTTTTGTTGGGTTTTTTTCCCTTCTCCACTAGTAGAAACCTTCAATTCTATTTCAAGGGGCTTGGGACATCTCAGACTCAACTTCTTGCTGATAAGTATCATTTGGCTTGTATTTCTGGACATAATGGTTAGAGTTGAAAAGATAAAACAAAGCCTTCGTGGGAAATTAGATTTCCAGTTACTCCAATGCAATCTTCAGGAACGAACAGTAGAGAACAGTTAGTTTTGTCTAAGTTGGGTTTTTTTTCTTAGACCTCTATAATTTTAAGGCAGTTCTTATTGCATGAGATTTCAAGAAGTGATATTTAAGTACCAAATCAGAGAGGCATATGATAGTAGTTATTAAAAGGCTATAAAACAATTTGGATCGAATAATTTTCATGCTAAGATTTATTGCAAAATTCCAGAACTGTTATGAGCTTTAAACACATGCCTTTCAAACAACTCTGTGGAAGAATGCTTCCTTGTCAGTGAAACTGTATGATTTCTTTACAAAAAGAGACAATCTTCGAATTGATGGAAAATTCAAGGACAATATATGGCAATTATCTTGGACCTAATTAGAAGGGTGCATAATACGTACTATAGGAATTCAACTGTGTCTTAAAAAAGAAGGCTAACAGTATTAGATGTTGAATATCTCCTTCCCAGCATTTGGGAAGGAATAGACAAGGCTATCAGACTATGAGGAAGATGGTTTTAAATATACATACACACACACACACACAGATATTGTCAAAGAGTAAGATGGGTTGCAACCGGCATGGCCATGGAGAGATAGAATGCCATTTTCCTTTAGATTGCACAAGATGCATCATAGTGTCATGTGTTATATTCACACTGAATCATGGAAATAAGGTAAATAACAAGAAGTAACTTAACAGCAGAAAGATTCACAGGGTGATGAATTCTCACTTCCCTAGGCATGTAAGTAACACTGATTATTTTTGCAGTAGGACTAAAGGAATCTTGAGGCTTGAGGCAGAAATGACTGAGTAATTACTTGAATTATAGAGATTCTGACCTTGAATTCTATTTTGTCTCTTTCCCATATATACCTATTTTATTAGCTTTCTATCTTTATGCATTGTGACTTTTTTGATGTCATTCTCATAGAATTTTGTTTCCACATATGTGTGGAAAGTTCTACTATAATTTTTAACTGCTTTCACTAACCAAACAAGGGTACAAGTAGTAATAGCTAACAAAAGTTAGGAAGAAAGCTTGATGAAAAGAAAAACCACCCATTTCTAAAATACTAATAAAACCTGATCCTAGCACATTAAAAATTAACTGACATAATTATTCATTCACACAGATTTAGGGATTTATTTTTTTTTAATATAGTTTCTGTAAAACTTTTTAATGGGATGAAAACCTCTAATCACCTTTGAAATGTAGAAAAAAATGTTTCTGTGCTATTTTATTTTTTATTTTTATACTGGTATTATCATTTAAAGAGGCTGACATACCACATCTCAGAGGTAGCTGTATTTCAGTAGCAGTTAAAATGATCCCTCTGTAATCATTATCTTCTTACAGAACTGTTTCCATACCCAGCAAGTGGATATCTACAGATTTAGTTTAGAGTTCTTCTAAAATGAGCTACATAAATGTAGAGTACAGATATTCTTCTTGATTCAGCATAGCATTGAGATGGAACTACTTGAATTACAAAACCTTTCCTCCACTATTTAATCTGACCCAGAAGGGAAACTTCACTTTCTGCAATGGTTAGCTTTCTTGATTGCTGTGCAATTTTCTTTGAGGATCAAAGCTTAGTCTAATTAAAACTAATCTTTTAAAAGTCTACACTAAAAGTTGCATTTTTGCTTCTGTATATCAGCTTTGATCCAAAGGTGAGTGGAAGTTATGAAACAGATATAAAATGAGCTTCTAAACTGCCTGTTGTTAAGCCCATTGAAAGCAACAGAATCCAAATCTACTTTTGAGAGCAGATTTGCCTCTGCTTCTTTTTATACTGAGTTTTGAATTGTTGTTTTCTGTACATGTATTTTCATTTGAGTCAACAGTATAAATTATACCAGAAGCCATGCATTTCACAATACACTAGAAATTTTCAATAAAAGTGCCCTTTGAAAAACTCACATTGCATTATAAATCTAAATATTACAGAAGTAAATTGCTTTTGATTCTGTTGGCAATGCATACCAACAATTCTGGTAGCAAGCATCTGTAGCTGTGTGCTCTATCAAGAAGAACACATGCTTAATTCATGACCATGCTCATCTTATGTATTTTACCATACAACTACTGTTATTTATTTTAGCAATGCTAACTGCATGACATGGCAGCTTTAATGACCACAAGTGAAGAAATACTATTTGTATTTCAGAATGAAGGGGCAAGACATCTCCAAAATCTTTACATCCATATAATGTACACAGAAGTGCTTATCTGATTAGAGAGTTTTCATCACTCTAGCATATTGAAGTAACATGATACAAATTGTACTTTATCAAATGAATGTTTTAGCAGTACTCATGGCAACAATACTTCCCTCTTAAGACTACTACTAAAATGGCTAAAATTTTCAGAACATTCACCTTATTTATTAAATATTAAATCCATTCATATAAAACTGCTGAAAAATTTTCCTGGAACTGAGAAAAAAAATACTTACATTTGATGAGCTTGAAAAATGTCTACTTATACCTGAAAGAGGGAAACTGACTGCTCAGTCCTCAGTTTCTTGGTGTGATTTTCAACTCAGAAACAAATAGGAGCAACATTACCTATTCCTTTCCATATTACTATTCAACACTATTCTATCACTTTCATTCAGAATTCTTTTCAATAGTTGCTCCTTTCTGCAAGCTCTTTTGAAGGGGCTAATCATTTCTTTCACACAATTCACATACTTATTAGCTTCAGAGACTTTGATAATATCACCTCTTTACCCTTTATTTCAATCCTGGTAACTCCTTCCTGGGAAAATAAAATACCTCTGACATTTGGGAGAATATTTCTTTAGAGGTTTTTATAGATTCTATTTAACAAACTTTCATATATCTTAAACGCAACTATATTCTCCTTATAGCAATTACAGACATCTTGTAAGAATGTGAATGTTGTATTTCTTCAATGTCCCAATTTTTTGCTCAAGCACTTAAGCACTCTTGAGAAGGTTTAATTTTCAGCCTTTTCTGCAGAAAGAAAAATGGCATAGACACTAGACTAGCAATAGCATTTCTGTGTTTTTCATAGAGGGTACAATGTCAACAGAACCTCCCATATCTTCTCATACAAGGATAACAATTTTCCCCTGACAAATAGGTGAGATATACTTTATTGGCATTGTCATTGTCAACAGAGAGTTGCAACAATCAACAATGTAAGACACAGTGATTTTTGTAAATATCCTGACAAATTTATGCTTCTGAAAGCTCTTTATCTGAAATACCAATGAACCACAGAATCAATGCTTAATACAGAATGAATTAAACAGCGATGGTGACTTGCTGCATGCCTGTCTCCACAACTCTCCTAGGGATATGCTTCAACTATTCCTAAATTTCTCTAGTACTACAGTTGTAGGTCATTTAAATTTGTATGAGTTTCTACACTAATTTCAGCTAGTTTTAAATTAAGCTAACCATAAAAAAAACCCCACCATTCCCCTAAACTTTATCTATATATTTTTACTACACTCAGTTTCTAGCTCATCAGCTAGCTGCTGTAATTTTTGCCAATTTATCCAGCCTCCTCTGCACTTCTGGGCTCCCTTCCCAAACTCTCTTCCCACTCCACAAGTACCACTGGAAAAGTCCCAAAAAACATAAAGCTGCAGTAAAATATAGAAAGTTCTCTTCAGTTTCTATGTCATTTGTAAAGTCCTTTTGTGGCCCAAAGTAATAAACATGTAAGGGTAATCTCTTAGGAAATGAATTATCCTCCCAGCTTTACGGTCATAGATTAAACTTACAAACTTTTTTCAAGATGTTCTTTGGATTTTAAATCATCTGCAAGAAAGCAAGATTGGAAGAGTGGAGTTTCAGTTATATTTATTTTCATTCTTCAGTCTATTGTGGCTGTCTACATGATTATTTTTTGTTAACCAAATAATACCCCTTCACCCTAAGCAATGAAACATCAAAATACATTATTAGGTCAAAACCTAATGGTAATTTAAAAGTAAGTTAGTAATTTGCATACAAATAAACAATATAGAATCAGATTACATTTGAATGTAATGGATACTCTACATAAATACTTGTAAATGGGATTGGAACTAGCTATCTTTAAGGTCCCTTCCAACTCTAACCATTCTATATTTTTGGAAATCTATGTTGCAGTTTCTCTGTTTTTCAAACCCCAATGTATGCTGTTGATGTGACATGGTAAGAGAAATCTTACAGATCTAACATTACTGCTGTATCCTAGTAATATCATCATTCTGAGATGACCAGAACAGATTAGTTTGTCTCTGGAGTCTACAGAATATTGTATATGAATTTTAATTTTTTTTTTAATTTTTTTTAAACGGTGCAATGGAAAAGGAAAGAAAAAGAATCATGTAGGTTAAATCAGGGCCAGATTTGTTGGTATTGTTACTCACTTGTTCCAAGATTGACTTTGAGCATTTCAATGAAATCAGGAGAATTTGCTATGTATCTGACTTGTGAAAGGTACTGTTCCAAATTGCTCCCTATGGGGCCTCTTGTACTAGTCACCTCTTTGAAATCCAGACAGTTGAGTCAGTCTCTAATCCTAAGAGTCACAGTGTGCCACAGATATCAGCTAAGCAGAGAACTTCCTCAGCAGAAGCTCTGTAATTATTAAGAAGACAAGAATTTCCTGCTAGAATTTAGGGCAAGTCTGAGGTAATTATAAGGAAAATGGCCCATTTATTAAAAAATGTAGAACACAGTACAATGAGTACTGAATCATCACTGAAGAATTTGCAGGTACTTCTGAAGATTTAGCTGTACTTTAATGTTTTTTGAAGAACATTTTCTTAATTCTTCAAAGCTTTGGGGTTTAGGTTTGGGTTTTTGTTGGGTTTGGGGTTTTTTTTTAATTTTATTTTTTTTAGTCAGGACACAGTGTCCTGTAGGTGAACATCCTCTTGCCAAGCTGATTTGGACATATTTAGTTGATCTGTTGTATTCTCCTCCTTGTCTTCCTCCATGCTTCATTAATACAAAGTTTATTTTCACTGTTACTTTTGTACCATCCTTTTTTTGTTCTTTTAATTTACAGACTGCTTGGGGCTAGGTTCCTATTCTTTGTCTGGTACACTTGGATGACTGTGCATTTTTTTAGAAACTGCATCATTGATTTTTCTTGTTTGTCCATGTCTTACCATGGTTTTAAATATACCCACTATCTACTTGAATATCTGTATTTTACAATCACAGCATCTTTTCTATTTGTTTTCTACCTGACTTAAAACTATTTTTCCTGTCACATTTCTGTTGCTGGCTCAATTAATGTTTTTAACAGTGTTTCTACTTCATGTTGCTTGGTGGCTGTAAATCTTTCCATTCAAAGCTTCTTCTGAACTGAGAAGCATATTTTTGAACAAGAGTGATCATCTATTCAATTATAAACTTACTGAAGTATTTAACAGTAGGTTATTTTGGAGCTTGTCTCCACTGAAATGAAAAGATTTGTTATTGACTTTCAGCAGAACAGAGCAGATTGTTGTAACAAGCAAAATGCTTCCTTTCAATACAGGTAAATTATTTATTATATGACAACTATAAAACTGTTCATAGCATGCATGGGACTAAACTGATGAAGCTGAAAAACTGTAGCAGTTGAACTCCATCATAATGTTTTAGGCTGGTACCTTAAGATGGTACTAGAGGTAGTGAGGAAAGTAATAGACACTCTCAGAAACTTTGCAGGCTTTGGTCACTGGTTTATAATGATAGTTAAGTGAGTCTAAAAAGATGTTTCAGACTTTAAGATTGCTAACAGTTTTTATTATAGCTTTTGAATTCTATTCTAACTCATCATTCATTTACTAAGCTTGCAGGAGAAAGAGTAAAGCTGCAAAATGAGCAGAAATTCTAAAATCCATTTTAAAGTCTAAATAATTTCAAAACTTTAGAAGACAATGGATCAACAGTTTAACCAGTAGTGGTTTTAAACTGTGATTTGGCCCAGAAGTTGGCAGAAGCACATGAGAAACCAGAAGAGCTTAAGGTTTCTGGCTGATCTCTAAATCAAAAACATCTGAGAAGATTTAAGTATTTTGTGTAAACAAATTTGCATCTGGGCTGAAAATCTTCATGGCAGCCTTCATTTTGGCATTTTCCAAAATGATGGCAAAATGCTAAGCTCTTAATGCTAAATGGAGTTCATAATGGAAATGCCAACAGACCTGTAATTACCTGTATTGTGATTGTGCTGAAACCTTCTTTATCTGTCTAGTCTTTCACAATGGAGTTCAATATATAAATTCTTGAAAGGAGGAAAAAAGGAGCTTTATGTTGGAAATGCTGAACTGTAGTATTGCTGCATTTTCTTCCAGACATCCACTTACGGAGATATCAGTAATGAAAAGTTATTTGAAAAAAAGTTGTGGCATTTTCTGTGGAACTGCAAAGCAGCCAGTGATGCTTAAAAGTTTAACTTGACCTCCATTTTTGAATCTTTTTGAGTCAACTTTCTGGTAAGGTATGAGTAAACAGATACAATCAACCATTTTTAATATGGCAATGAGGAATTATTATAGAAGACTTATGACTCTGTCTTGACATGGCAAAAAAATTGCAGCAAACAAAACATTCAGAAATTAACATTTCACTGCCTTAATACTAACCATCTGTGCTGAAATTTTCTGCACTTGGGGGGAGAATGAAATAGAGGATAATACATTTAGAAAGCTTCTTCAGAAAATGAAATGGAATAGTAATAATAAAAATGAGAGAAAGGTAACTATCTGAACTCCGCAATTTAGGAACTCCATTATCTTCCAAGTTTAAAGTCGAATTTTCTCTGGAAGAGCTTTTCTTAGTGTCTTTTTCATTCCCTCCATGAAAATCTTCATCAGTTTGTCTATAAACCCCTGAAAAACTAGACAGTATGTGCTCTGCAGAGACTGATTAGGGTGGGTGATTCAAACATACCAGGTTTATTCCATCTCCACATAATTTCTGTGCACTTGACAGGGCACATAGTTGTCTCTGCAGAACAACTATCACACAATCACAGTAGCCATTCATTGAAACAGGATGTTTTCTAGCATTGCTGGCTTTTGTGGTTCACTGTGAGGATGAAATGTGTTTCTCTGAGGCTCCCACAGCAAGGACTGACAAAGCTCAAAGAAAATATCCTGAGGAAAACCAGGGGAATATACTGCTCTCATACCTTCTTTACAAATTTCTGCTTATAAAGCAGCTGCTTCAGTCCCAAGATTAGCTATTTGCCCGTTTCTGTATCTTCTTGAACATCACTTTCCCTTTGTGACAAGTGACAATCAGGACTCCAGACAGTGCTAAAGATATGAGTACTTCAGGGTTTTCTGTAGTCTATAAATTACACTTTGTCTTAATCTCATTGTTTTACTCTTCCAGCTCATGCTTAATACGTGGGGTAAGGGGGGGGGGGAGCTTACTGGCCATGGAACACAAAGTTGATGATTTCAGAGAAATGTCAGTAATGACTCTGAGATGAAAAACTTTAGTTCCAAGTTCAGAATCACATGCGTATCATTTAGATATGTTTTCCTATATGCATATTAATGTCTAAAACTCACCTACTTATGCGTTTGTACACCCATTCATTTTGTGAGGACATTCTTGTGTTCCTCAGTACTGGTGCACCATTTGATTGATCGAAGGATCTTCACATCATCTCCAGTCCTGGAAATTTCACTGCATACTCCTTACTCCATTGGGGATGGAGATTTGGAGGAAAACTGATCCTATCACTGATCTTATCATTGATCCTGTGGCAACAGCACTTTTGATTCTTCCCCATCTAAGCAAGTGATCACTAAGCTGTACTCTGCTTCTTATCCTTTAACCAGCTTTACATTCTTAAAAGGATCTTTGTTTCTGTTTGTCTTGTGGTACCTTTTTTCTTTTAACCTTTGCTGGGAAGTCTCATCAAAGGGTTCTTGTATGTTGATAGTGACTACATTTAAAAAAAGTTTAATTACTGTGATTAATGGATCCAGAATTCCTTTTTCCTGAATGACAGTTTTAAACAAAAACGCTTAGTGGGAGTAGTATTCTGTCTCTCTCACACCTCCTTTCATAAGCTTGCATACAAAATTATAGATCCAGAGCAAGACAGTTGACAAGAGCTATAGCCACTGTGTAGTATTTGGAAAAGATGAGTTCAACCACCTACTTAAAGCGTTTGGGAGAACTGTTGAAGGCTCAGGCATGAAGGTCCAATATAAAGAGACAAGCTTCTAGTTTTATAGTGGTGCTTAAATGAGGCAAGAATGAAGGCCTATGGCAGTTTCCAGTGTGCCTCTTTCTTGAGAGCTCTTCTTGAGAGTTCCCTATTGGCAGCCCACAGAAATCCCAGCCCTTAGCACATAAATTGCTGTTTATTCAAGTGGAATTAAATTCTTTCATACATCAAGCATGTGGAACAAAGGACCTAACCTACATTTCTGACCTCCAGTCTTAGACCTCCTATCATATGTTAATCTACTGAAAGAAAGGTAAGAATCCATCTCAGCTTTGCAATATCTGACTTGTAAGTACCCAGCCTCACTAGATCAAGCCCCAAAACCACTGGAGAAGAGGGCTGCCTTCTCCAATTACACTGAAAAATAATAAATATCTTGTAGGTTGAATCAGACTGCCTTTCATGAGACTTCTAAGGTAAGATGAGATTCATTAGTACTGTAAAACAGACTTAAATGTTTTTCCAGAGTTTCAGGAAATGATGCTGATTGTGTTGGAAGCCCTTCTCTTTCTAGAATTTGAACTGAACTCCTATTCCAAGCAAAATGTTAGAGACACTGAGCTGTTGGAGTTGCCATGTTTCAGATAAGGTGTTGCTGGCATGTCTGGTTCTAAAAGATTGTACGGTATTTTTACAGGATTATTAGCCTTCATCTGCTGGCTAAATTCCAATTTGTATAATTGTAGTCTGCTATCTGAATTCTCAAAGCAGACTATGTTAAATAACCTTCTACACTTCCTTTCTTAAACTTCTGAGGGTCATTTCGGAGATTTATGAAATAATATTTCTTCTTAATCTAAAATGCAACTGCTTCTAAATACTAGGGGAAAGTGACTGTTTTAAGTATGTTGACTACTCAGCACTCAGTGATAAATTACAGAATGGCATTGATAGTGCTTGCCACGTAGGAAGAGCTCCTTAGCACTGTACAATTTGGTTTTTTTGATTCAAGATAAGGAATAAATACAGTATATATTATAGTAGCACAATATAAAAAGTATAAACCTGTATAAAACCTCAAATTTGTCACAGATAAAAAAATATCAATGGGACAATATTTGTCAGTTGGGCAAGTCATGAAACCAAGTCTCAATTTTGTAATAAATGGATGAAAATGAAACACTTCAGATATAGTTGAGTAGAGCATTTTTCAAAGCACATACTCATTCAGTCCTTTGCTTCAGTGTAATAAGAAAAAAAAAAAAGGAAAGGAGAGAAAAAAGAACAGAAAAAAAAAGAGAAAGGAGAAATAAAATTAAGGGAAGGGCATATTACATTATTTTTTAATACAAACAAATGTGTTTGAAAACTCCTCATTATTGGACTGTTTAAGGATCTGTTGAGCTACATCATTGCAGCAAAACATGGTATTTATTCCTCCCTGTCTGTCCTATTGTAAATAGCAACACTCACCAAAGTAAAAATGAGATGGGAAGCAAACGGAGTCCACAAAAATGTCCAGCCTCAAAAGATTTTCTGAAGGCCAATATCTCCGTCTTTCTCTGTGTGTATTGACATAGCTTTGTCAAAATAGGAGAAGCCATACCCTGCATAATTTCTTCCAATATTATTTACCTGCAGCTGGGGTAGAGTTAATTTTCTTCATAATAGCTGGTATAGTGCTGTGTTTTGGCTTTAGAATTATAATGATGTCGATAAGATGCTGATGTTTTAGTTGTTGATAGGAAGCGCTTACACTAAGTTAAGGACTTGTCAGTCTCTTATGTTCTGTCAGTGAGGAGGGACAAGAGTAGCTGGGATGGATCAGAGACAGCACACCAAACTCATAATAGCTAAAGGGGTATACGAATCATAGAATCATAGAATAGTTAGGGTTGGAAAGGACCTTAAGATCATCTAGTTCCAACCCCCCTGCCATAAGCAGGGACACCTCACACTAAACCATGCCACCCAAGGGTTCGTCTAACCTGGCCTTGAATATGCCAGGGATGGAGCACTCACAGCTTCCTTGAGCAACCCATTCCAGTGCCTCAGCACCCTAACAGGAAAGAATTTCTTCCTTATATCCAATCTAAACGTCTCCTGTTTAAGTTCCAAGGCTCCTTTCATGAGCAGAGACACCTCATGCTAAATAATGCCACCCAAGTCTCTGTTGAATCTGGCTTTGAACACTGCCAGGGATGGAGCATACACAACTTCCCTGGCAACCCATTCCAGTTCCTCACCACTCTTACAGTAAAGAACTTCCTCCTTCTATCCGATCTAAACTTCCCCTGTTTAAGTTTGAACCCATTGCCCCTTGTCCTATCACTACAGTTCCTTATAGTCTCTCCCCAGCATTCCTATAGCCTCTATCAGCAAACTTGCTGAGGGACCACTCAATCCCACTGTCCATATCACCAACAAAGATGTTCAATAAGACAGGTCCCGACACCCATCCCTGAGGGACACCACTTGTCACTGGTCTCCAGCCGGACACAGAGCCATTAACCACAACTCTTTGCATGCAGCCATCCAGCCAGTTCTTTATCCACCGAGTGGTCCACCTATTAGACTGATGTCTCTCCAATTTAGAGACAAGGATGTTGTGTGGGACAGTGTCGAACACTTTGCACAAGTCCAGGTAGATGACATCAACTGCTCTACCCCTGTCCATCAGTTCTATAGACCCATCATAGAAGGCCACCAAATTGGTCAGGCAGGATTTCACTTGAGTGAAGCCATGCTGGCTGTCACCAAGCACCTCATTGTTTTCCTTGTACCCTAGCATGCATTCTGGGAGAATCTGCTCCAAGATTTTGCCAGGCATGGAGGTGAGACTGACTGGTCTGTAATTCCCCAGGTAATCCATTTTCCCCTTCTTGAAAATGGGGGTTATATTTCCCTTTTTCCAGTTGTCCGGAACTTCACCTGACTGCCATGATTATTCCATATTATAGTATGTCATGCCCAGTATATAAATGGGGGATTTGGCCAGGAGGTGCCTATCACTGCTTGGGTTGTGCTGGGTATCAGTCGTGCAGCACTTGTTTTTATTTATTATTATTATTTTATTTCTCTTTCTCTTTTTGTTATTTACCATTTCATTCTTCTTCTATTCTTTTTTTTTTTTCTTTCTTCTTTTTCTACTTTATTTCAGTTATTAAAGTACTCTTCTCTCAATCCACTAGTTTTATCTTTTTCTGATTCTCCTCCCAATCCCACTGGGGTTTGTGTGTGTGTGAGCAGCTGTGGTTAAACCACAACATTTCCGCAGAATATTCTCTATGAAGCCAGAAGATGATTTTTGCTCTCCATGAAAAAAGGACAGCAGTGTTGACATTTCTGCTCATGACTGTTCCAGCACGTATTTTGTAAACTCTGTACAGGCTTATGGGAAAACTTCATATTTGTGGGGTTTACACAGGACAATTCAACATACTTAATGCAGGTTCATAAGAATTTGTTTGCTGGTACTGCATTATTTTAGATCAAGAGAAAAACATCATAATACTATTCATATACTCATGTCTGCTTGAGCTACATCTAAACTTAGTCCTATATGTTTAAAAAAAAAACATAATACCAAGAGCTTTTTACATAATGTTATATGTAAATTAGGTATTCACAGGGTTGCTGCATCTCTGGATTGAATGGAAGCAGAATTCGTGTTTATAGCCCTTGGAGAAATAATTTAAATCTGATTTAAGAAAACAGTGTTATTACAGTGCAGATATTTATCTTTACTGTGATCTCGAAGCTTGAGTATTTTTACTTTTTTTTTTTGGATGTTACAGAACTGCAAAGACCTTCTCATACTGGTTATTATTATGACTTACTGTTGCCAAAAACTGCATTAACTGCTATTTTGGAGTCTTCATTTGCAGAATTTTCATTGTCTCAGTTTGAATACAAAATTAATAAATATGAGTTTAATACTATATGCACAGTTCCAAACCAAATAATGCATTCTTGCAAGTAATGATTAGGAGAAAAGCGGAATAAGTAAATTTCTCTGTTAAGCATATTCATTATCTGTGGTTTAGTAAAAACTCAGGTACTTTGGTTTGCAATTTACGCACAGATTGCCAAAAAAACCCACCAGGATAAACACCGTATACATTTGAAATGCACTTTGAAGTCTTCAGTTCTTTAGAACTGTGTAAGAATTGGCTTCAAGGGAATTGCTACTGTCCTTTGCTACAGAAAAACAAAAATAAAATCTTGAAGTTAGTGGGTCAAATATAATCTGCTTTAGTTACTTTAAACAGATGGAAATCATGAATAATTATTCATAAAAACCTATTAATATGCCCTTTCTAGGGTTATGATTGCAAGATATTTTTTTCAGTTACATAAATAGCAGATTGAAAAAGAGCAAGTAATACTATCTTATATCTGTATATTAAGAAAAAACAGCGGTTTGCTTTATAATTGTTCTGAGAGGCTGGGTGGGTTCAAATCCAGTGCAGACAGCACAAAAAATCTAATGTTTAAGATAAATCTCTATGGAAGGATTTATTCCCAAACTTACAACTATTTCTATTTTTCTGAAAATTATCCCATTTTCATAATTCTATTTCTTTTCATTTTGCATTTATATATATGTGTTATTTCTGACTTTCAGGTCATTAATATATCAAGTTTTGCATCTGCAACCCTGCTGTCTGATGGAGTAAACAATCTTATCTAAAATGCTGGAATATACCAAAACTAAAAAAAAATTAACTGAACAACTGTATCAACATTGCCATTTAGTCCCATGCATCTGCTCAGTGTCTCATCCTTCTGAACTTGCTGACCATCCATATTAGCTTCTGAAATTTTCTCTGTGTCCATTCATGCACAATACAACCAAACTTACACAAAGTACTGAAATAATTTACTTCCTACAATCCATCAGCACATTTCAGCTGAAAGGCAGCAGGTTTTTGAATTGCTGTTACACAACTACAAAATGAACACATGAGCATGTGTGTTTCCTTTTTCACTTAATCCCAGCTGTGAACTCAGTCCTTTGTAATAGCATATTTTTCCTTTTTTTTCTTATTTATGTCAATTCCTGAAAAAAAAAATCAAATTTCAAAAAACAAAAGAAAAAAATGATTACCCAAGAGTCTCTCATTCTACATATTACAAAGACTCAGGTACAAATTTGAGACATTCAGTTCTATAGTCACAAGACTAATAAGAAAAAGGAATCATTTCTGTCTTTTGAGAAAAATGTAGTGTAGGTTACTAGATAACTGTACAAAAACTAAATTAATAATCTTAGTTTTACCTCTGAAATCCTACTTTTCCTCCCTAATGCAATTCGAACACCTGTATGTTAAAACTACTTAAGCAACCTCACCAAAATCAAGTTTTGTTACTGTTTCCATTATAATTCTTGTGGTAGGTTTTTGTTTGGTTGGTTGATTCATTCTTGTTTGAGAAGCTGTTTGGGGGTTCTTTTTGTCACAGCATAAGTCTGTGATTTCATAAACAGTAGATGACTTTCCATGTTGGGAGTAAGAAAGGAGGAAAAAAGAGCCAAATCATCCTTGCGAAAGCATTTGGGGTAACATGTTCTGGCCAGACTCCAGAAACGCTGCTCCGTAGAGACAGATAAAGGACAGTCTGAATTTCAGTTCATAATACACTTTGTGATCCTCTGGCTTAAAAGTTGTTACTTTCATTCAAACATTACTTCAGTAACAGGTCTTATGGGTATCCTCCTGTTGTTTTCTCCCCTCAGATGGGAGGTTTATCTGTTGGTGAGCCAGCCTAGCCACTCACCTGTATAGAGCAAGCAGACCTGCAGGGAATGCCGGATGCTTCTCTACAGAGCACAAAGCAACCATGCAGAGTGTGCATCCTCTGTGCTAAGTAGGCTGTTTCCCACCGTATTATCACAATTTCACACTATGTTATATGCAAGCCTTAAATGATTGAATGTCCCCTTTGAACATTCAGAGGTTTCCTACTGTACTTGCTCACTGTTATTGCATTTTATATTGCCTTGTGGCAAATTAGTGGAATATACTGTAAGAAAAGAAAGATCATCAGCATCTTATTTGCATATAAACATCATATTATTTTTAAATTATCATCTTTATGCTTCTCATTTTCTTAGGATGTTTTCTTCAGCCTGTAAGAAGTTTGCCCGTTCTATCTGTATTCTCTTATTAATGTTTTGTTGCATAACAGATTTTTTTCCCTACTTTTATTCTTTTCATAATTATAAGAGCTACATTACACAATGATAAGAACATCAGCAATATTTCAATATTATGTTTTACCAATTTACACAAAGCTAGTCAGAAAAGTTAAGACAAAAGTGACAAAAACTTTCAACAAAAATGCAGTTCTTCACTTTGTCACTGCATAAAAAAATGAGGATGCTTTCAATATTTCTATCATTGTCACTTTGCCTAAAATTTGTAGCAAATTTCTCAGGCTCATAATACCTTTGGCAACAGCCCCTGTGCTTTCCCCCTCCACTAGAGAAGAACAAGAAAATGCAGTCATGATGAAGGCCAGTTTCCCTAGCAGCCAGCTTCTTTACTCTAGTATGTTCATGGGTCTCTTTGGCTCATGCCTGTTACTGTATTGTGCTTGTGTTGTATGAAATCATTTGTACTTTGAGGGACATGTGAATGGTAAGGGAATGGGAGGTGATTTTTTCTATGAGGAACATAATGAAAGAAAGCTAAACTATGTACAGTTACAAGTGCTTTCATTTCATTATTGACAATGTCTGAACTGCAGACACGCTGAGATGTAATGGGGAATCGCAGCTTCAGGGAGCCATCTGTAGATCTCAAAGCAATATCATTCAACCCAGCAAAGTTAAAGCAGAAGGAGGTCTATTTTAACTTTTTTTTTTTTTTTTTTCAACTGGAGAAAGACTTTCTAAGGAATTTTATACCAGAAAAAATATATTTCAATTAAT
>NDXB01022465.1:28169-51776 GCA_002631895.1 Agapornis roseicollis
TTTTTTTTTTTTTTTTTTCAACTGGAGAAAGACTTTCTAAGGAATTTTACAGCAGAATAAATAGATTTCAGTTCAGTTCTGCCTTATCTCAACCAACCTTCTTTAGGCAGTGACCCTGTTTTCATGCAGTATATAATATTAACATTATGCCTCTGAAAGAGAAAATGTTAATGTATTTCCTGAAGGACACTTTGACTGCAGCTTTTGAAAATAGGGAAATGTGTAATTATTAACTTGTATATTCCAGAGTTTAGCACCTGAAAATATAATCTCAGCCAGCCAGTCTATCTATAATGAAAGTGTTAGAACCTCGCTGTGTTAGCAGTGAGGAAAAGTTAAAATGATCTTTGAAGCAGACTCTTTTGTCCATTGCTTCATACATATACATGTCAGATTAGCAAGGACATAAAATATGTACAGAAACAAAATGAAGCCATTTTAAATTAAACTGTTAATTGCCTCATAAAAGAAAGCAGTATAATGATCAGGTTTAGTTACTATTTGCTCAACCATTTCAATAGGGAGGAAACAGAGATAAAATAATTAATTAAACAAAAGATCCTATGGCAAGTCTTTAAAACACAGTATCTCACAAGATTACCATACATACCATACTGCTTCTGTATTACATGTGGTTTCTTTCACTGCCAAAATACTGAAATAAACAGCACTGTAATTCAGTATTGTGCTAAATGCAAATCCAAAGTTCATTTGGCCCACTGTAGGCTTCACTGGGTTTCAGGTCCATAGAAGTAGCTAAAAAGGAGCAAAATAGGTTTCACAGATATGAGTAGTGAAACAGGCAAATCCAGCACTAATCACCTCCATTGCTAAAAAGAATTTACAATATATGATCTTATAATTATCGTTTGGCATTCAAAATAAACCACAAGTGTTCTGTGCTTGAACAGGTGACAAGGTGAAAAGTTGACAACCAGAGAGATGATCTACCCAGTGATTTGTGTTATTTTTATTCTAAAATGCAATTCTCAGTTCTTTCTAGGACTGATCAGGAGTGCCATGTTTAAAAGCTGGATTTCATGCCATGTCAGCTAGTAAAGACTGGCACTGTTTCAAGGTATTAGTAAAGAAACAGCATCTTTAACAGAGTTCTATTTTTCTAATCATCTCTGGCATAGCTAACTTTTTCTTAATGGATTTCCATAATGTTGCTTAGACATACAAAAGTGTGATAGACCTTTCTGGTAGTAAATGTTGACTATGTTTGAGAAGCTTTCATGCTGACTATAAGGATTTTAATTGTTCTTGTCTTCTTAGTCTCTGTCAATATGATAGCTCCCATTTCTAACTGAATTGCTTTACTCACATTCCAGATGTGGTTTTCTCCATTTTGGGACAAGAGCCTTACTATCAAATATAGACAAAGAACTCTTGGTCCAAAAGTCCACTGAGAGAATATGGAGCGATACTAAAATACAAATGTATATGTGAAGCAAAACTGAAAAAAAAAAGAGAAAAAGGCTTCCAGAACAAATTCTAGTGGTCGCTGATCCTGAACAGATTGATTAGACATAGTCTTTAATTTTCTGATTCTGATTATTTATGATTTTTTAACTCTATCATGCATTGCACTTTGGATTATCTTCTATCACAAAATTTATTAAAAATTATCATCTCATCAGTATACTAAGTCCATGCAAAATCTTCAGTCATTTGCAGTACCACACTTTAAATTCACATCTTTCAATGCCACTTATAGACACCTCTTGGTCTGCCAGTACTAGGGGGTTTGCATAGACTTGTCTGATTTTTGGTTACATGGTGGACATTCTGCTTATCAAGGTTATTGTTATCAATACCATACTTAAAGTAGAATTATAGAATAGCTAGGGTTGGAAATTCCAACCTCCCTGCCATGGGCAGGGTCACCTCACACTAAGCCATGCCACCCAAGGCTCTGTTCAACCTGGCACTGAACACCACCAGAGATGGAGCATTCACAACTTCCTTGGGAAACCCATTCCAGTGCCTCAACACTCTTGCAGTAAAGAATTTCTTCCTCATATCCAATCTGAACTTCTCCTGTTTAAGTCTTAACCCATTACCCCTTGTCCTGTCACTACAGTCCCTAATGAAGGGTCCCTCCCCAGCATCCCTATAGGCTGCCTTCAGATACTGGAAGGCTGCTAGGAGGTCTCCACACAGCCTTCTCTTCCCCAGGCTGAACAGTCCCACCTTTCCCAGCCTGTCTCCATAAAGGAGGTGCTCCAATCCCCTGATCATCCTCATGGTCCTCCTCTGGACTTGTTCCAAGAGTTCCATGTCCTTTTTATGTTGAGGACACCAGAATTGCACACAATACTCCAAGTGATATCTCACGAGAACAGAGTAGAAGGGCAGGATCACCTCCTTTGGTCTGCTGGTTACACTCCTTTGATGCAAGGTTGGCTTTCTGGGCTGCAAGCGCACACTGCTGGCTCATGTAAAGTTTCTTATTGACCAACATCCCCAAGTCCTTCTCTGCTCTGAATGTCTTCTCTGGCCAACCTGTAGCTGTGCCTGGGATTGCTCTGACCCATGTGTAGGACCTTGCACTTGGCATGGTTAAACTTCATGAGATTGGCATCTGCCCACCCCACAAACATGTCAAGGTCCCTCTGGATGGCATTCCTTCCCTCCAGCATATCAACCGAACCACATAGCTTGGTGTCATCGCCAACTGTCCATGTCAGCGACAAAGATGTTGAACAAGACCAGTCCAAATACTGAACCCTGAGGGACACCACTTGTTTCTGATCTCCAGCTGGACATTGAGCCATTGACCACAACTTTTTGTGTGTAGCCATCCAGCCAGTTCTTGTCCACTGAGTGATGGATAAAGTAGAAGTACTTTATGCTTCTATGAACATTCTCAGGCATTCAAAGTGTTGCTTTGATCTGTTCATTTTCCAGAAAGAAAAGAGTATAATCTATTCAGGACAAACAAAGAAACAAATGAAGTAGAGACAGAGCTATAGCTTGAAATGAAGTACATACAAATATTGACATTTTAATATAAAATACCTTTGTTACTTAAAAAATATCTGTCAGATAAATAATGCATCATGAAGAAAGGAAAAAAAGAGAATATTAGAGCTAAATCATGTAAATCTGATGTGCGAATGCATGTAAGTTGATGAAAAATACAGGGGATCTAGTACATCTAGTACAGTGAGCTCATTTAACATACGGTCTCACTCACAAGTAAGATTTCTTTGGGGTTTTTTAGGGGTTGTTTTAGTCTTTGGGGTATTCTCAATTCTTTTCAACCTGTGTTCAAACCCTTTTTTTTTTTTTTTACAGTGCACTTAATCCTTCTTATTGCAGTCTTTAAACCACCTGTAATTCAGCACTGTCTTCTCTGGTACTGGCTGGACACTACTGTACGCAGTTTTCTAGATACAACTGCACCATTAATATTATGTAATGGCATGTCTTTGTGATCTATTTTACATACCAATATACTACCCCATGCTTTAATATCTAGCAGTGCTGCGATATTTAATGCATGTATCCTTGTACCAATGTCATGAGGGAATACTATTACCTATAACCTGTTATCTTCCTTGCAGATAGGAAATCTTTCTACAAGTCAGTTATAGGCAAGATTTTTTAAGGGTACTTAGGTACCTAATGACTCAGGCAAGTTCCTAGTGGAACTGACAGAAGCCTTAATGTCTAAGACCTGTTATTTCAATAGGCATTAGGAACTAAATTTTTTCGAATCATGCTGTGGCCTATCAGGATTTCCAGACTCTAAATAGCTTTCAGAAATCCTAAAGAGTTTTTAAAATGTCCCAAGTGATTTCCAAAAGTTACAGAAGTCTTTGGTCAAGCAGGAAGTTGAAGCCATATCTCCTGATCACAGAAAGAAAAGGACACACATACAGGGAACACATGTGAGTATCATTAGTATTAACTTAAATATACAAATAGCTGTACTTCTGTAACATACTTGTGGGATCTGGTAAATAAGTCTTGTAAAAAATTAATTCATATTGCTTTTTTTATCATGCTCTATGAATGTTTCTTTTTTCAAATACTGCATTGCTACAATTTTTCCAAACTTGGCATATGTCTGGCAGCTGGTGAACTGAGACCACCTCACATTGTGATGATTAGCACCATCTCATTATTTCATTGTGCTCCCTAATCTGCATATATTTGTGCTATCTAGTCTGCATGCACTTGTGCTATCCTGGTTTTGTATAGACTGAAGTCCTTTCAAATCAAAATCTGTGTCTTGTATCTATGCAATTCATAGCACAACATGTACCTTGTATATGTCAATATTTCAGTATTGTCACATAATAATGGTGGAAGCTATGAATGTAGTCAATTCAGTGTGTCTGATTATCTATTGCTTGGTGCTTTTGACAATCACAGTTGCTGTAAATGATACCACACCATAATTTTGCATTTCAAATGGCAATAGCAGTTTATGTCCAATTTTCAAAGAAAGACATTAATGACAAAAGGAGAGTCACAGAGATTTCTGTGGAGTTCTTTGCCTGGAAATAATTTGGACTTAAAAAGTTTTTAATCTGTTAAGCATGTTTCAATAGACTGGCTAGTGATTAATCAAAATGCCTAATTCAAATTTATTTGGGTTTGTTTTTTTTTTTTTCTATTGTTATTGTGTAGGATTTTTTAAAGTCTAAAATGGAAAACATTTCTCTTGAATTATCACAAAGAACTTCATACTTTAACTGGAACTTCCTCATATTTTAATCAATTATCAATATTTAATGAAGAAAATTTGTTGGTTTCTTGAAGGATTTTTTTCTAGCATGAAGTAAGGAACAATGAATTCTCACATTACAGATAAGATACTCAATAAAAATATGCCTACCAATCTAAACATTCTAATATTTTCTCAAATATGCATTGGGAAGATTTATATATTTGATGATATTCCTTTTAATGCAAGTGCCAGACGTTAACTGTAATTTTGACATCTGCACCCTATACTCCCTTCTCTGGGCTGCAGTAAAATACAACTAGCTACACAATACACTGAAACATGCAGAAATCTCAGAAACAAAATGAACCAAACCTTTTTTTTTTTAATTCCTGTATCTAAAAAGGCCAGCCAAACAGCCAGTACAGAATGATCACTGTTAAAGAACATACTAAAGTATTTATTACTAATATGCTCCTCCGCTACACTGTTAGTATTTAGTCATGAATGGGTGTATAAGACACTAATAGGTGTTTTTAGCTCCATGTTTTAATGGTCCTAAGAATAATTTTGCAGTGATAAAAGAGGCTGCAAGGTAGTAAAGAATCAGGCCAGATGCAGAGTAACAGAGACTTAGGCTCCAGTACTTGCCTTGTACTTTAACATTTCAGTGTCTTGGGCACACGGAAATGTTCTGCCCCAGTATGTAGCTGCTATATCCATTACAAATTCAAATGGATATAAACTTTATTATTTTTTTTTCTGAGATTTGGAGGGTTTTGTCCATGTTTGCTGTGGTCGTATTTGCCAACAGCTAGTACAATACTCAAGGCAAGGAATTTGCTTGAGACTTTACAGCCATCTTTTGTTTTGATGTATAACTCAAGAGACACAGAAAGAAATAAAAAAAGGGATTGTTAGTGCCTGAATCAAGGACATTTTATGGCTTGTATTCTTGATCTTCCTTTCTGTCCCTCTGAACAGTTTTTTCTATTTTTTCTCTTCTTTTTGATAGACAGCAATAGAATGGCTACAAATGGAAGACTGGAGAATGTCCAAGAACCATAGTCTACTGTTCAGAGAAATCTAGAAGATAACTGAATTCCCTCAGGCAGAATAGCAAATTTCTGAATCAGAAAGAATACTGTAATATTAAGCTTCATTGTAGTGTTTCTGACTAGTTTTTGTTCTCTGGGAGGTTTTTAAGGACAGACAGAGGAACAGAACCGTACATTCTGTTGGTATATTTAGGGTAAAGTTATGACCCTCATAAAATTTTATAAGATACCTAGTGGATTAGATAGATATACTTTGAGAATGCCCACTAGTTGTTCTGAAGGCATGACAAAGGCATGGCCTTCATCCTGTCTGGGTCAAGTTCAGGCTAAATATCAGTATAGCTGCTCAGTGGCTTCTGCCTACCCATACTGAAGCACAGCAATGCATGGTCAAAGTGGATTTTCAGCATCCAAGGAAATTTTACATAAGATACTGAATAATTGTGAGTATATTGTGTCCCGGGTTTAGCTAAACCCAGGACAATTTTCTTCCTAAAATGAGAAATCAGTGGAACAGGAGATTTCTGGACATTCATTATATTAATGATATTCTAAATTTAATTATATTCACAGAAGTAAAACTTAGTTGTCTGAATCCTACTTCATCCAGCAGTGGGGAAAATACAGGAAGATAAGGTAATATCCTACAACATAAATACACACATTTTATTGTGGATGGGTAGTTCAAATGCCAAATCCATCTTTTCCTAACATGTCCTACCTTGCAGTGTTATTTATATGGCTTGTGATTTACATAAATAATTTCACATGGCAAATTCAAAAACATTAAGCAGGAATAGCTAAACCAGAGTCAGAGCAGTGCAATTACTGGTTCTGATTGATATCAGATGTTAATCTGTTTTGGAACTCCATACAGATCTTTTTCTGAAAACCTAGTCTTCATTCTGTGTGGCTAAAGGAACCCAGGCTTTTAAGGTTATTTCATAGGACATCTTTTTTTTTGTGGTGGCCAAGCAGACTTAGGAGGTTTCACATTTGAGATGCTCAAACCTTCAGAGATACTTTGATGCCAGTTGCTTCAGTAGCTTTACAAGTTATTTATTTAATCTCCAGTGTAGCATAACACTTCTGTACTGCCCAATACTTTCTAAAATCAAAATGTAGTGGAAGGAGACATCAACACTTATCCTATTGACAGAATACATCATGGATATGTTCTTTATGTTTATATGTTATGTTTATGAACCATCACTCTATGTCTGGGGAATCTGTAGGCTGAAAACTGGAAAAAAATATTTTTTTTTTTTACTAAATCAAAAGAACACTTACTAAAGGTGCACCTTAATAATTATGAGAAATGTTTGAATTAAAATACCTTGGCTTAAATGTCTTAAACTGGGAATTGTTTCAGTAACCAGTATTCAACAATTAATGATGAATAACATATTGTTTGTTCTAGGAATTACATTTGCCAATGACTTCTCTCAACTCACTAGATTGGCATTTAAAGAAACATGTGGATTCTATTTTCATGTGGTTGTCTACTCCTTCCTTCCCCCGGTTTTGTAAATTCCCCAAATATGAATGCATCAGAAGTAATTCACTGGCCGTGCATGAAACAGCTACGTGCGAAAAAACAGTAACAGCTCTGTTTCTCAAAGCTGGGTTCAAGCCAATGAAACTCTTTGTACTATTAGGGATTAAACCTTCTCTATTTTGTGCTACAACGTCTGCAGGAAAACTTGGCATGCACATGGACCTTCTTTATTATCTATATTGCTGGGAGAGAAAGCTGCTTTCATTTACTGTACACAACTGCTGAAAATAAACCAGCTGGACCTTGGTTTTGGTGCTGTTGTTTTTGGGTTCTTTTTTTTGGTTTTGTTTATAATTCTTTTTGTGTTTTTGTTTGTTTATTTTGTTTTGTTTTTAAGAAGAAATGTTCATAACAGTAATACTAAAATAATATTACAGTATTCAAGAAGTAGCTGAAAGTCAGTTTCTCATCTCTTTAGTCTGCTACTCTTGGCAGGCTTCTAACATTATTTATCCTGCATTTTTAATTCATTCTCATAAGCTGACAACTCTGAAAATTTTTGTTTGTGGGTCTAAACTGTATGAGATTCATACAGCCTGTGAATTTCATCATATGTAAAACATTCTTCTTACAAGCCACATGTGGCTTTCTGCTTATGTAATAATTCTAATGCATAATATATCATAAAATATATGCTCAAACCTTTATATAAAATTCAATATTTTTTTTTCTAAAGCTTCACCTTTTACTGAAAAAATATTTTATTAGTAAAGAAAATTCCTTTTCTTTCCCTAAAGACGTGTCACAGGAACCAATTAATATTTGCAAAGGATTCTATGATCCTGAGCTGAAATACAAAGGAAAATGATAAATTATCTATGCTTTATGCTGCATAATACCTATCTATATTTTCTTACTTTTATGTCTGACCCACACACACTGGTTCAATTTCATTTACATTGAAATGATTCTATTAACTCTTTCTTGGTCTTTTCATGTTGAACTGAATGATGAAACTCCCACAGGACTTTAAAAACAAGACATATTTCTTAATATGCAAAGTTAATTGTATGGCTAGGTTCAATTACATAGGTATTGCAAACAAATGGCCTTTACCTGCTCCCTAAGTACTGTTGTCTTTCCTCCCTTCTTTCCAGAAGCCATATAAAAAAAGCATGTTGTAACCTAGTGCAGAGCTGTTTGACTCTTGTCTGTGTGCAGCTTGTGTTTAACTTAGGTAAAAGCTTAGACTGCCTCCAGCGCATTTCTTTTTCAACAATTCTGAAGTCATTTCAGACATTTCACAGATTTCACAGAGATCACCTTGCAGCCTGCACATCCACTTTTACCAAGCACAAAGCAGGAAAAATGTGCATGCAATAATTGTGTAGGTATGGAATGATTCCTTTTGTTTTCAGAAATTCACCATCAGAATAGGAAAGAGTGCTGATGGAAGAAGCATTGAGTTAGAATGTGTTTACTGCCTCCATATATATATATAATTATACATTTGAACTGATATTTTAATTATGATAAGATAGAAATCTTCAGTGCTACATGCTATAGCATATTTCCCAGAATATTTTAGAGCAAAACCAATTCCAACTGAAAATAAAAAAAGGCCAATTCCTTTTCTTCTAATTTTTTTTAGAAGATGGTTTTCAGAGCTTATTAGGAAAAATGGAGATCCAAAAGCACTTGAAAGTACAAAGAATATAACAGAGAGGAGAAAAAAAAAGGAAAGCAGAGAATTTCAGAGCAAACAAATAATAACAATGTAGGAATACCTTGCTCCTATTTGGCAGCAGAAAGTGTCTTCAATAGCATTATAGAAACCTGAAGTTACATTAAAATAAATGATAATTCAGCACGTAATTAAAATTAGGCAATTGAATTTACGTACTTCCTTGAATTACAGGGAATTTTTTTCTTAATTTTCCTAAGTTTCTCAGATATTATCACATGAAACATGTCTGGGAAACAGATACCTGTTACTTCTTTTCTGCTCACTCACATAGTATTAAAAATAGCTGTGGTGGGGTCACTGTGGCACTACACCATGTGTCTCCCAAAGCTGCTCTATCATTCTCATTGTCAACTACACAGGGAAAGGAAACATAACAAAAGGCTTGTGCATTGAAGTTAGGACAGGGAGAGATCATTCACCAGTTACTGTCACAGGAAAAACAGACTTGACCTGGAGAAATTAGTTTAAATTATTATCAATAAAAAAAGAGTAGGATAATGAAAAAATAAAATCAAATCTTTAAACATCTTCCCTCTACCCATCCCTTCTTCCCAGGCTCAAATTCACTCTTTATGTTCTCTACCTTCTACACCTCTATGCTTCATGGGGATAGGGAACAGCGGTTCTGGTCAGTACATCACACATTGTCTCTGCTGCTCCTTTCTCCTCAGGAGAGGATTCCTCATGCTCTTCTCTTGCTCCAGCATTGGCATCCCTCCCACAGCAGACTTCTCCAATGTAAGTCTTTCCCACAAGCTGCAGTTCTTTACAAACTGCTCCAGCATGGATCCCTTCCATGGGGTGCATCCTTCAGGAACAGGCTGCTCCAGCGTGGGTCCCCCCTGAGACACAGCTCCCTCCACAAACCCACAGACGTTCTCCATGTGGGATCCTCTCTCCATGGGTCCACAGGTTGTGAGAGGGGCCTGCTCCAGTGCTGGCTTCCCACAGGATCATAGGGCATCCCCCTGCTTCAGTGTGGGCCTCCATGTACTGCAGAGGCAAAGCCTGCCTCACCATTGGCTGGAAAATGGGCTGCAGGGGAATCTCTGCTCCTGTGCCTGAAGCACCTCCTGCCCCTCCTTCTTCACTGGTGTATGAAGGGCTGTTTCTCACACATATTCTCATCTATCACTTATCTCTTTTACCTACTGCTGGGGTTTCACAGAGTGGGGGTTCCTCTTCTTAACCACATTATGATAGAATTATAGAATCATAGAATAGTTCCAACCCCCTGCCATGGGCAGGGACACCTCACACTGAACCATGCCACTCAAGACTCTGTCTAACCTGGCACTGAACACTGCCAGGGATGGAGCATACAGCTTACCTGGGCAACCCATTCCAGGGCCTCAACACTCTTACAATAAAGAACTTTCTCCTTATATCCAAACTAAACTTCCCCTGTTGAAGTTTTAACCCGTTCCTCCTTGTCCTATCACTACAGTCCCTAATGAAGAGTCCCTTCCCAGCATCCCTATAGGCTGCTTTCAGATTCTGGAAGGCTGCTATGGGGTCTTCACACAGCCTTCTCTTCTCCAGGCTGAACAGCCACAACTTTCCCAGCCTGTCTTCATATGGGAGGTGCTCCAATCCCCTGATCATCCTCATGGTCCTCCTCTGGACTTGTTCCAAGAGTTCCATGTCCTTTTTGTGTTGAGGACACCAGAACTGCACACAATACTCCAAGTGATATCTCACGAGAGCAGAGTAGAAGGGCAGGATCACCTCCTTCAACCCGCTGGTCACACTTCTTTAGATGCAGCCCAAGATATGGTTGTCTTTCTGGGCTTCAAGAGCACACTGCAATCGGCTCATGTTCATTTTCTCATTGACCACCACCCCCAAGTCCTTCTCTGCAGGGCTGCTCTGAATCTCTTCTCTGCTCAACCTGTAGCTGTGCCTGGGATTGCTCCGACCCATGTGTAGGACCTTGCACTTGGCATGGTTAAACTTCATGAGGTTGGCATCAGCCAGCCCTATCTCAGAGGTGCTACCACCATGGGTGATGGGCTAATCTTTGGGCAGCTGTGGGTACATCTTGGAGCCAGCTGGTCTTGGCTCTTATTGGACATGGGGAAAGCTTCTGACAGCTTCTCACAGAAGCAATTTTTGTAGCCACACACCTATCAGCAGCTTTCCATGCAGACCTAATATGCAGGCAAAGAAATTGAAGAATTTGTCTGTAGTTGGGATTCGAATGACAGCTAATGAAAAAATGAATCTTTACAAAAGACATTCTCTTTCTGATCAAACTTCTGGGTAAAGATCTCAGCTGTATTATATTTTTAATCTAAAGCAAAGAAACTTTTGAATGGTTTTAAACTAAGCTGTGTAGGTGTGTAGATTTGTGGGTGGTTGGCTTTTCTTGTCACTTCTTTTTCTACACTGCTTGAAAATGAGTGTGCTTTTGCAAGCCTTCATTTTGTGATTTAGATCCTCTCAATGATAAGGATTTTCCACCCTACTTTCATTGTAATTATCTTAAATATCCAGCCAAGTGTTTTTTACTGGTAGATTTGCTATGAATCTATCAGAATTCCCAGAGTTTTACCTAACCTGTCAGAGCTCCAGTTATTTCCCAGAAGGTCCATTAGTTTTGGTTGCAAACTGCCATTCTATAGACCATTAATTCTCCAACACTGTTTATCACTACACACAACTGACACTTCCAAAGTATTTTGAAAACCAGAGCACATTTTCAAGCACAGTGTGTTGGATTTTTAACTCTTTCATCATTACCTGCTCCTGTGTGACTCCTATGTGAGATATAAATATGTCTTTGGTTTTCATAACATCTCAATGTCTTCAAAGAATCACAGAATCATAGAATGGTTTGGGTTAGAACAGACATTAAATATCTAGCTCTGCATCTAGCTCTATTGGACACCTTCCACTAAATCAGGTTGCTCAACATGCCATCCAGCCTGGCCTTGAACACTGCCAAGGATGGGGGAAGCTACAGCTTCTCTGGGCATCCTGTGCCAGTGCCTCACCACCCTCAGCATAAAACAAATTCTTCCTAATATCTACTCTAAATCTACCCTCTTCCATCTTAAAGCCACTTCCCCTTGTCCTGTCACCATATACCCTTGTGAAAAGCCTCTTTCTAGCTTTCTCATAGGCCCCCTTTAGGCACTGGAAGGTTGTTACAAGGTCTTCCTTGAGCATTCTCTTCTCCAGTCTGAACAGCCTCAACTCTCTCAGCCTTTCCTCATAGAAGTGCTCCAGCCCTCTGATCATCCTTGTGGCCCTCCTCTGGACTCACTGCAAAAAGTCCACGTCCTTCTTATTTTGGGGAAACCAGAACTGAACACAGTACACCAGGTGTGGTCTCACGGAGCAGAGTAGAGGGGCAGGATCACCTCCTTAGACCTGCTGGTCACACTCCTTTGGATGCAGCCCAGGATATGCTTGGCTTTCTGGGCTGAGGGCTCAAACTGAAGCTGGCTCATGTTCAGTTTCTCATCAATCAACACCCCCAAGTCCTTCTCCGCAAGGCTGCTCTGAATTTCCTTTTTGCCCAACCTGTAGCTATGCCTGGGATTGCTCCAACCCAGGTGTAGGATCTTGCACTTGACTTGGTTGGAATTCATAAGGTTGGCATTGGCCCACCTATCAAACTTGTCAAGGTCCCTCTGGATGGCATTCGTTCCCTCCAGTGTATCAACTGAACTACACAGCTTGGTGTCATTGGCAGACTTGCTAGGGATGCACTTGATGCCACTGTCCATATCTTTAATAAACGCGCTAAATATGCCAGTCCCAACACCAACCCCTGGGGTATGCCACTCATCACTGATTTCCATTCAGACACTAAGTCTTTTTTTTCCTTCTTAAAAATAAAAAAATAACTGCTTAATATTGGATGCAAAATGAATATGTACAGAGCATGCTGCCTTTTTAGGGTGTATACATTTCCACTTGATGAAATATAGGGGGTGGCTTTTTGAAAGCCCTTAGTATTGACCTAATCTTGTTCTCATTTCAGGCACTTCTAGTGATAGCAAAAATCTGTGAAGCTTCAATGCTGTTGAAAATCCTATCCATCCTGTTTGTTCGTACTTATCACTTTGTATTGTTTAATGAATCAAAAGTCTCATATAAACAACTTAAGGGAAAAAGCTGTTAAATTGGTAGTTATAGCGTTAAGCATTTCATTAGTGCCAACAATGTGACATAAGAAACTGCAGTTTCAGACAAACACTTATAGTCCTGAGAGTGCTGCATATTCTTTTAAGTTAAAATTATCTACACTGTATGAAAATGAATAAGCTGGCATGGCTTTGAGAGGGACAAACAGAAAAGATGTTTGACTGTCACAAATGTAAGTTTATTCTGATCACTGTTCTTATAATCTGTAACTTCTGCAGATATATACCTTTTTAAATGAACTTTTTATGCTGTAATGTCAATGGATTAAGTAAAAGGTATAAAACTTTCAGATCTATAGGTCACCACATTTCCCTCATGTATTATTGTGTAGTATCCTGAAATCTGCATTTTGAATGAATTAATAAAAAAGCAGGTTTTGCAATTTGAATTACTGTCCACTGGCCTTTCAGTCAGATTTTCTTCCCTCTTCCTCCTTTCATTGAAACTACTTGAACAACATGAATGACAGGTAACTTGGTTTCTCACAAAACCATCATTCAGATTATTACAGAAATCTGAGTGTGGGAGAGCTCCAGATTAATTTTCTCTTTTTTTTCTCAACATTCTGAGTAATTTTAAAATAATGAACTCCAGAGAGCCTGAAAGGAAGTCTTGGATGTTCAGGGAATACTGAGCATACACAGTGAGCACAGGCAGAGAGTAACTATGGTGTACTGTCTGTGTTGGGCTCTGCTACATTTTTACTGTTCCTGAAAACTGTAAGCAGGCTTCTTTATGGAAAAAGCCCTTTTAGAATTAATGCCATATTATCTCTTGTTCTTGTGATTCCTGGTAGTAAACACCTGTCTTTTTTAACCTTTCTTTTTCCCCTAATTGTGTCTTAACTTGGATACTCTAATCAAACTTTGACAGCATCCAGTGCACTAAATGCATTAATACAGCCAACATTGCTACTGCTGACTGGTCTTGCATAAGAACGATCAGTTTGGGAAGCGGCTGCTCCAGATCACACTAATGTGGATAGAGTGGAGACGTTTGAGTTACTGCTTTTGTGTACAAAACTGGAAGCATTTAGCTTCCAGAAAAGTCAAACTCTTAAAAGCTGTAGCATTTACTTTCAATATGTTCCTGTTTTTCTGTAAATCTCTGTTTATGTGCTGCCTTCTCTTTGTGCTTCTGTTTATCCCCTTTCCCAAAAGGTAGCGAGTGTTTTTCTAACCTTCCTTAGACAAGTTCCATCCACAGCAGGCTGATTTATTTCAGAGTGTTTATACAGTTTTTCAAAGGTGAAGACACTTAGCTTTGGCTTAAGTCTGTGTTGTAAAAGTGACCCTGCCAAAGACTGCTGTGGATCGACTGCAAGCAGAGCTGCTTGTGTGTGTGCCAGGGCAAACTGTCAAGGGAAGAAAGGGAAAGCTGTAGGAAATGGGGAGAGAAGTCTTGGCATTGGCTAAAATGGAGCTTTCAGATTTGCTTTATGTGACAAATCCTTACCTATTCTAATTTAGCACTGTTATTTATTTATTCTTATTAGAAAATTAAAAAAAAAATATGAAGAAAATACACTCATAGATGTCATTTGGGTAGAAAAATATATAAAAACTATTCTGGTCATCAATATGAAGTTGGAAGTCTAGGAAGTAAGAATGAAAACCTGAGATACTTCTATTCCTCTTGGATTTTGAAACTTTCAAAATAATTTATAAAATTTTTATTAGATAGAAATAATGACCAAAAAGAGGTGCAAAAACCAGGCCACTTATGGTGTGAGAACAAGGAAAGAAGAAAGAAGTAAATCAAATATAGTGGGCCCTGCATTAAATTCATACTTTCCCTGTTAGAACTGGTTATTAATCTTTCTGCCTTGGAAATAAAAAAGTTCTTCACATTCCATTAATTCCCCATATCTGCTTTATGAGCCAGATATTTATCCTACTAGTTTCCCATGTATGCAACAGTACTGCAAGCAGCACACAAATTACTCACTAAGGTCAATGACATCACTAATTTCTTCTTACTTGGGGAACCTGTCAGTGACCAGCATAATTAAGTGTAACTTCGATTCTACTGCTGAAATATTCTTGTTTGCAGTATGGATTTGTGTCACTGTTTCCAGCACTCAACTTGTTTAAACTTAAAATTCAACAACAATCTAAGTATTTCTGAATATCAGGCATTGATTTAAGCACCATTTTTTTTTTTTTTAAACTATCCATTTGAAAATATTGCCCCTGCAGCTGCTTTGAAGAGAAAAATTTCAATGTCTTAACTGAGTAAAATATTAAACCAGTACAATTCAATTTTTAAAATGAATGGCACATGTATAAAATTTACCTGCACTTGTAATAATTTAATGTTTACTTGACAATAAGGTTTTAAATATAAACTAAAACCAACCAGTTGTGTATAATTTTAGCAGTCTTTTTGGTTACTGATTCACTATGACTTATTTCCCTGAAAAATTTTAATATTCTGAAGTCATAAAAAGAAACAGAAGTTCCTTTCAATGATGGAATGGTTCCATATTCATGCAGGTAGTGTTTATGATTCTAATTGCCAATGTATCAGCATTAAGATGACTAGGATCTATATTTTGAAAGATTGTCACTGTTGCTTCAACTTCCATTATGGAAACTCATTTGTTCCATATTAAGAAGATTTAGTTTTGGATTCAGTTAATTCTTAATCTGGATAAAATTTTGCAGCTTTCCTTGATGTAGCTGTAGACCTGATATAAGTAATGTAATTTTTTGTGTTGAAGACCCTTGATATTGACTTCAGAGACAACAAATTCTGAATTTAGTAACACTTGTATAAATCAAGAGTAGCTCCATTGATTTCAATTACTCATTATTTACAGAGAGATGAAACTGAGAATATAATTTGTCATATAAATCTAAATTTAACCCTGACACAAACACACAGAGTCCTCACTTACGTGAATGAAGCACTAAGGGAATTCAAAGTTTATATTGGTAAGCAGAGAACAGTGATATCCTGAAAGGGTACAAGTCAGAAAAAGTAGCTGAATGGACAGTTTAAGCTAGAGAAAATGCAATTTCATCTTCCCTCCTATCCCCAAAAAAATCTACTTTTAGCTTTCTTCATCTCTTACCAGAAATATCTGCATTTAGTCACTCTTTTGGGTGACTGCAGTGCTCTATGTAGTACTCTTAATTTTGTGTCAGTGAAAAGCTATTTAAAATATTGTACTTATTACTCCAGTTTCTGCTACTTGACTTCATGAAAACAGAAGAGATAGTTAGACCTCTAGTCTCATAGGAGAAACTGAAACTTCATCTAAGCCAGAAAGCAGTTATTCTTAAAATGAGGGTTCGATATTTACAGTGAACAATGGTTAATCTAAGCCTTAAATAATATCTAGGAAAAAAAATGGGATAATGAAGAGATGGTTAAAATGCAGCTTCAGTTAATTAAAATGTGGGAAACACAACTGATGCTGTCTTTCACCCAGTTATGTGAAGTGAAAGTAAATCTTTATAATTTTTTTTATATCTAATAAGACCATAATAACTAGTCTTATAAAATACTAAGTTTTTTCCAGTTAAATGAATCCACATCTTTGTTTATGTCTGCAAAGAACCATGCAGTCCATGGTGCTCTACAAATAATGATACTTGTTGTTACTTGGCCTCAACTTTGACAGTTTCAGCTGACTAAACCTGAAAGTTTTTTTAAAGTCTACAGCATTCTCCATAGAAATTATTTTCATGCCTCTTCCTTTCAAAATAAATTTTATTCTCTGTTCCATAAATAACAATTCTTCGTGATATGGACATAATGATGTTTGCTAAAATTTCCTATGGGTGATAAATGTTTTCCCATTTCTGTAGCTGTCATTAAACTGTATTCCCTGTCCAAAAAATTTAACAAAAGGTGTTAGCACAAAGTACCTATCTAGGTCATCATAATTAAATTGTATAGAAATAGATAAAAGAAAACTTAAAAGAAAATTGGTTCCTTTCCTCTGCAGAGACTTGTTCCTCCAGGGTTTCCTAAGGATGGGCATCTTTAATCTTTAAAACCAGACACTGTGCTGAAACAATATCAAAGAATAAAAATGTTTTGTACAGTAAATACATTTTGCAAAGCTGAGTATTGGAGCTGTCGCATTCATCATGAAAACCTTAGCATGGAAAGTTATTTCCTTATCTGACATTGAGACCACACTTATAAGTACACACATCTTTCTAATTGTGAGATAGGAACTTGTGCTGGACAAGCTAGTTTTTTTTTGCTTGTCCCGCATGTACAGAGGAATAACTTCTTCCTAAGATATCGCTTATTGATCATTTCATAACCACTAGCATATTTAGTTTTGTAATAATCCTCTTTAAAGTACAAAGTAAGTTTTCAAAGATAGGTGTCAAAAGATGCAGATGTGCATCTATTAATAATTTTGATGGTGCATAAATAATTCAGTTACAGATCTAGCTGCATCAGCAGATGCCTTGCTCCCAATTCAAAGGTCTAAATTTTATGTAGAACATAAGAAACAAGTAATGGAAAACTCACATTAATAGTATCAGGCTGAATGACCTGGTTTTTATTCAGGCATCATGATATTAAAATCATTATCTTCTTTCTCGAATTTTCATGTAGTTCTGATAAGCATTTTTAGTAGTATTAAAGTTACAGTCCCTGTTACATGAATAGAAAACTGCTTCCAGTTTCAGAGCCAGGTATTTAATCTCCAAGAAATAGATTCTGTATATCCCAGTGCTGCAAATTTTGACCTTATAAAAGCATGTAAAATTAAGATTAATTAAATTTGTGCTTTCATATTTACCCAGTCCCCTAGAAATTTAAGATAATTCTTTCTCCTTCCCTGAGATTTTACCATCTTGGTATGCATGTGGTGTGCAAGATACAGTGAATATTTTACATGTTTTTTGAAGCACAAAGCACTGAAAAACTCAGAACAAAAAAATAGTACAGCACACTGGACATTAGACTGCTTTCTTATATGGGTAATCCTCCTAGTAGGATGTTGTTTTCAGGCTGGATGAAGATAACAGGAAGACTTAGCTACTGTTCTAGTTTATAGGTGATACGTTGATAACAATTAGCTGGTACCATATGCATACATGTACTGACTTCATAATTTACTTTTTTCAAGTTTTGCCAGCTAAACATGGGGATGAAATACAGAACTGTCTTATAATTCACTGATTTCATCCTCTGTATGAAGTAACACAATATCAGAACTCTAATGTCAATCACCACTCCTAATGCAAATCACCAAGAAAATTAATTCTGGATGTGCTCACTAGCCCTCAAAAATAAAAATTGAATTTTAATGGGACATTAAAATGAGCATACTAGAATAGAATAGTCTTTTAGCCCACCGCTGAACCTGGGAAGTAATAAAACCATGAGGAAACCTGAGAAACCATACCAGAGGCGCACACAGACATGGTGGAAAAGATTTCTCTTCAGAGTTGCACAGCAAGGTTATAAACTAAGCAATTTTTTCATTATTCATCCACAAGGCCAATGATTAGAGGTAAGTAGCCTTCACACTATGGCTCAAAGTACAGATACCATTACAAAGAGTTTTCCTGTGAGTATTAAATATATGAGGGATGGATGCATTAGACACAAAGTCTTGAAGCAATATACAGCTTAGGCATTTAATTACTGGAGAGTTAAAAAACGAAGGATGTCAGTGGAGAAAGAATATGTTTTTCTAAAACACCTATACTACAAGAGAACTTTACTCCCCTTTCATAGTCATAAAACTTGTCAGTTAAAATTTTCAGCTGCTACGGCAATTATGACTCAGTGTGATAAGAACTCAGAACACTCTACCGCTGAGATATTTTTCCCCACTATGACCACCCTCATAAAACACTTACTGTAATCACATCGAAGGAAGAACTGCTTTATAAACTATGGAAAATAGTGTGTTTCTAATGTAGTCAGGGAATGTAGGATACAGATGTCCCACTGCACACACTACAGTGTCCTGACAGCATATGCCGGGTATAGGCAATGAAAATTAATCTTAATTAGACAAAGAATTTTAAAAATTACTGTGTACTTATTGTCACGAGCTTTAATTGGAAATTACATGAGCAAAAGTAGGTATGCAAAATACAATATTATGTTAACATTTATGATTGAAATGAAGGGGAAATGTCTACAGAACTTATATATCCATGACCCCTTTTGGTCTTTCAGCATTTCTTACTTGACCTGGACTCTTACATTTTAAGACCTCTTTTTTTACTATTATTTATTCTTGATTGGTTTCAATGAAATAGATGGTTTCAGCATAAAACAGTGTTCTCATCCCCACAAAATTTGGAGTCTAAAAATCAGAATGAAGATAGTAAAGCAGGTGTGGACAGGCTGTCTGACAATGGACATTTTGTGAGCAATCCAGAGACCTTGGTGTAAGGCAGCCTGCCTGAGAACAGTCACAGAGTCGAGATAAACTGAAGGCCTTGGATTAGGGAGTAAAAGAAACACCAGCTGTAAGAACTCAGAGGTAGGCGGAGGAGAGGGGGAGCTGAGAAGTTCTGGGGCTCGAGTTCCCAGGACAGTGTTATCCAACCCTAGCATTGTTAAGGGTTAAGGTGCCCAATCAACAATTGCCAAATCACTGTAGCTGTGCTAAGAATCTCTATATAAGGTTGGCACTTTGTCTAATAAATTGGCATTCACTTGATCACATTGATCGTCTCAGCGTTGTCCGTGACTCCCACGTCAACAAGTAGGAACAAATTTACACTTCTAAATAATTTCAGTTTATCATGGATATACTTAAAAGAAATAGTATCAAATCAGCAGTGATTAGGAACAGTAGTGTTTATTAGGGACAGTGATTACAGTGATCCATGAAAAGAACTGAAACATTTTGTAAAACAAATGGTTTACACATGCAGTAAGCTATTACTATTATACATAGTGTATTTTGTTCCTTCTTTAAGAAGAATTTCCTTTCCCCACTAAAAGAACCCAGAGGTTCATAATATATAAGCTTTTCATAATACATACTGCTTCTTAATTGAATGTCTGGCTTACATTTAAATTGGGTCATTTTCTTCCCCTCCCTCCCTCAAAAAAAAAAAAAAAAAAAAGGGGGGGGGGGGGAATATAAGCCCTTGAGAACTATTAAATACAAAGGGATCCATCTTAACTTCGTAAATTTCCAAGGAATTTGACTGTAGAACAGGGAAGTTTTACTGCATGATTACCTTGTTTCATATTCTTCTCCAAGAATTTAATTTACTGACTAAGGTACACCTGAGAGGATGAACACATTTATGTGAAAATGTTATGCAAAATGTTTACTTTTGAACAATGTGTTGTTACTAAATCAGTAGCTGCAGAAGATGCATAAGTCAAGAATAGCTGGTAGCCATAGACTTGGGGCTCTTCAGCCTGGGGAAGAGAAGGCTGCATGGAGACCTCATTGCAGCCTTCCAGTATCTGAAGGGGGCCTATAGGGATGCTGGGGAGGGGCTCTTCATTAGGGACTGTAGTGACAGGACAAGAGTAATGGGTTCAAACTTAAATAGGAGAGGTTTAGATTGGATCTAAGGAAGAAATTCTTTCCTGTGTGAGTGGTGAGGCACTGGAATGGGTTACCCAGGGAGGTTGTGAGTGCTCCATCCCTGGCGGTATTCAAGGCCAGGTTGGACAAAGCTGTGGGTGGCATGGTTTAGTGTGAGGTGTCCCTGCTTATGGGCAGGGGGGTTGGAACTGGATGATCTTAAGGTCCTTTGCAACCCTAACCCTAACCCTATGATTCTATTACTGCTTTTGTCCTTTTTAGATTATTTCTTTCTGTTCTTCAAGGATTCTGTTATACAAGCATTCTGATAAAATGAAACTGTGTTTTCTTATGTTTCTTTGTGAAAAGGGTTGAATGCATGTGAACTGATGTGCAGATGCTTAGTTTGTGGTTTTTTGTACTATAACCTGACAGAGCTAATGAAGACAAATAGTATCATTCAGAAGCTCTGCATGTGTTGGGCTTTTTGTAACATATTTGTAACTTAGTAACTTAGTAACCCAGTAACTCCAGGAGAAGGCAGACTTGCTTAATGCCTTCTTTACCTCGGTTTTTAGCGTGAAGACAACCTTGTCCTCAAGATAACTGTACTTTGGGGTTGGTAGGTGGTGGTAGGGATCAGAATGGTCCTCTTGTTATCCAAGAAGAAGAAGTTAGAGAATTGTTGAGGAACCTGAACTTTCATAAATCAATGGGACCAGATGGGATCCATCCCAGGGTGATGAAGGAGATGGCGGATGAGCTTGCAAAGCCACTCTCCATCATTTACCAACAGTCCTGGCTCCAGATGATTGGAAGCTGGCCAATATGACGCCCATTTACAAAAGGGGTAAGAAGGAGGATCCTGGTAATTACAGGCCAGTTAGCCTGGCCTTGGTACCAGGAAAGTTAATGGAAAAGTTCATACTGAGTGCTATTAAGCAGCACTTAAGAGATGGCCAGCATGGGTTTATGAAGGGTAGGTCATGTTTGACAAACCTGATTTCCTTTTATGATCAGGTGACCTGCCTGGTGGATGTGGGAAGGGCTGTGGATGTTGTCTATTTGGATTTCGGCAAGGCCTTTGACACTGTCTCCCATAGCATACTCCTGGAAAAGCTGGCGGCTCACAGCTTGGACAGGAGCACTCTTTGCTGGGTCAGGAACTGGCTGGATGGCCAGGCCCAGAGAGTGATGGTGAATGGTGTTGCGTCCAGTTGGCGGGCGGTCACCAGTGGTGTCCCTCAGGGGTCCGTGCTGGGACCGGTTTTGTTCAATATTTTTATTGATGACATGGATGAGGGTATTGAGTCTTTCATCAGTAAGTTTGCAGACGACACTAAGCTGGGATCTTGTGTCGATCATTTGGAAGGAAGGAGGGCTCTGCAGAGAGTCCTGGATAGGTTGGAGAGATGGGCAGAATCCAGGAAGATGAAATTTAATAAGTCTAAGTGCCGAGTCCTGCATTTTGGCCACAAAAACCCTCTGCACTGTTACAAGTTGGGGACAGTGTGGCTGGACAGTGTACAGGCAGAAAGGGACTTGGGGGTATTGGTAGACGGCCAGTTGAACATGAGTCAGCAGTGTGCCCTGGTGGCCAAGAAGGCCAATGGCATTCTGGCCTGTATTAGGAATGGTGTGGCCAGCAGAAAGAGGGAGGTTATTCTTCCCCTGTACTCAGCACTGGTGAGGCTGCACCTTGAGTACTGTAGGAATTAAAGCATAAGTCAGAAATATGTGAAAGTGGATTTTCTCTCTGTTAAAACTTTGCAATAAATAATGATTTCAAGCAACCGTAGTGGAATTACATAGCTTCTTTCATAATATCAACTGATAGCAAAATCTCCTGGTTTTTATAACTCCAGAAGGCTCAAGAAAATGCATGAAGTTCTGTGTAAAGTTTATGCCACACTATATTTTAGATATATTTATTCTAAGAGAATGATTGGACATCAACTCGGTGTAGGCAGAAAAAGGTTGGAGATTAATTACCACTCATTAAACAATTCCCAACTAGTAGTGTAATGAAATTGTCATTTAAAGTGAAAACCAATGGTAAGATCTAATTTGGAGGCTTAGAAGTTGTGACTAAACCATTACCAGTCAGCTAAAATTGATTTACAGGATCAGCATAAAGAAACAGATAGTAAGAGGGCAGTTCACGTAGTTCTTCTGAGCTGTTAATCTGATGACAAGACGAAGCATGTAGAGATGTCCTTTTGTCTCTTTTGTGTATAAAGGACGTGTAGAATGACTAACCCAGGCTTAAAAACACAACTTTTGGGTGCCGGAATCAAGACAGAAAAATCCCATCCAACATAATCAGTGGAAAACACATACAGAGTTTAATATTTCACAGTAGAAATTTCTGATCCTTTCTCAGGCTTTTTTTGGTTCATATTTTTTGTTTAATAAGAATATAAATAAATAAGAAAAGAATCTCCTTATAAAAAAACAAGTGTTATTGAGCACTGAATTTCAAAATATCAAATAATTTGTATTTAGTGATAAAACAAGGGAACATCAACATTTATGACACAGACTTAAGTTTTAGATCAGATGGTTTTCATTATTTGGATATTCAATGGCCTGTGAGATTAGCTGTCATGCTACTTTGTAAATGCACCTGATGGAATGCATAGGATTATCCATACAGTTTATGGGTATTGTAAATGATTGCCATACCTGTCATGTAAGTCTCAGCAGGGAGATGAAGGAAACACTATGGAAGCTGTTGTGTTTCTGGGAATTATCCTTCCTTGCCTCCACGTCCTAAAACCATTAACTTTTATGTTTGTTTTCGTTAAAATTCCATAGTTCTCAAATGCTCTTTGGATTTTGTAACATGGAGAAAACTGGTCTTAAGGATACCAGATGTAAGAGATTTCATACAAAGAGTGGTTGTGATATATTTTCTTTTCTTAAAAAAAAAAAAAAAAAAAAAAAAAAAGTTTTTTTTTTTTTTTTTGTGGTTTTTTTTGTTTT
>NDXB01022465.1:59425-69649 GCA_002631895.1 Agapornis roseicollis
GTGTTTTTTGGTTTGGTTTGGTTTTTTTTTTTTTTTTTTTTTTTTTGGATACCAGTGTAATGACTCTGATTAAATTTAGTTAGGACATAATAAAACCCATTTTCTCCACTATCATTTGAGTTTTGATGCCATAAAACACTTACATTTAACTACACATGGAGTTACTAACTTGGGTGCCGGTTCTTGATAAAAATTAGATGGTATCATATAAAAACCGCTAAAGTAGTTTGTTGCCAAGTGGGTTATATTACACTCATCACTTATTTCATCATTATGAATGCAGGTGAAATGAAGGAACTTAGAAACTGCATACATAACTATAATGTTAAGCTGCTTGCAAAATTGTCTGTAAGAGCAACAAAAGGAGCAGGAGTAGAGGTTAGCACTGCAAGTAGACTAGCCCAGGCATAATAGAAAGAAAAAAGGTTTCAGTTTATAGTTGAGCAACTTTTAACTGGAAAAAGTCTGTTTAATTTCTACATTAATTAAGAATATAACAGAATAAAATGAACACCAGGGTGCAGGAGATCTTTTTCCTTCTCCTTGTCTTTCTATTTTATTCTTGCTCTCCTGTTCCTATTTTCAGCTTGGGTTTCTTCTCTTCCAAATGGGAATATTGCTGGCAATGTATATTTTACAAGACATTCAGAAAAAATATCCCTGCCCAGGTCTTGTTACAAGTCAAGCAAAAAGCACTAAGGATTCAGGAGCACTCTAATGCAAATTATTATTTAGCTATTCACATAAGCTATTGATAGAGAATGTTTTTTAAGATCTTGTTGCTCATTGTTGAACTTCCTTTCAGCCTTTATTTTCATTTGCTCTAGATCTTCCTAGACAACTTCTCATGATTAAATACCAAGCTGAAAATACTGATAGAACCCCCAAGCTGACAGCTCTTCTTCCCATTTTGTGCGTGAAGCATAGGACAGAGACTTTTTTGCTCGTGGGATGCCACAGAGGTTGCATAGCAACAGATGCAAGAAGCATCTCATCTCTGCTGACTGTTAGACTCCCAGGACAGCAGAGGTATTTCAGGAATTTCAGCTCTGGATCTTTCTGACTCTTTAACCTTTTCTGTTTAAAAGAAAAATGTATTTTTAAACTGCACTTTGATAAGCATACATGAAGCTTCAGGTTCTATTGAGATGAGGAGAGCTGAACAGGAATACTAATACAACTTTTGAAAGAGCTTTTTCTTCTTCTTTGCACTACCAGAGAATAAAGCTAAGTATGGAAGAAAAATATGAACGAAAAATATCACATTATACTGTCCATTAATAATGTTGTGCTACAATTAACTTTTGTCAATAATAGGCAATCACTGGTTCTCATATTTTACTGCATCAGTGGATCTTTGTGCCGTGAGGGCAGTAAGAGACGCATAATACATGTAGAAAGAGGAAAATATTCTAAGTCAGGAGGATGGGAAGTTAAAGGTGACAATGAAGACCGGATAACACTGGTCACCCACAAGTGGGGTGGCACTTCCCATTGTTAAAATTTCTAATATTTTCATTTCAGGATTTTCATACTTTACAAAGTATAATTAGGACTTTAACAAGGATTTAATTTATTTACAATGAAAACATGTGAATCCCAGTAACATTTCACACTTCTGTAACTTCCTTTAGAAGATTATAAAGCCCTCTAACAACACTAAGCAACAAAGCTTTTTGACAAATTACTCCCAGATACAAACAAGTATGGCTTCCTGGAGAAGTAATTAGGACAAACTGGCACACTGTTTAGACTGGAAATCATCATAGAATAAGATTGCCTTTTTAAGCCTTTAAAGAGCTTGAAGTGATAAATTATTTTGTCAATGAAATGTAGACACTTCCAGTATTAAGCTGAGTGAGGATTTTCAGGCTCAGAAGTCTGGTTTTAGGTGCCTAAAATCCACATATATTCTCTGTGATCCAAAGTCCTTAATGATGTCCTTAATGATGTCCTTAATAAGTCCTTAATAAGGGACTTAAACTAAACTTTGAAGGTAGTCAGTAGTTGTGCATTTGTCACTAACTAATCCAAGATCCCAGAGGTAGAGTTTTTGGGAGTGCTGGGACTTACAGTTCCAATGGAGGCCAGCAGTAATATGCTTTTGAACTTTTGTGGACTTACAAAATGCTACAGAGTATGAAATAGTGTAAAAAAATAGATTACTCTAAATGTAAACTTTATAATGACTTTTGGATTTAAAGACCATGTGCTTCAATTACTCTCCTGTAAACTATATTACTTAATCTAGCATGGATACTTACTAGATACGTGCAGAGGAGTTATTCTATCTGAGGCACATACACTTTATTTCAATGCAATTAAAATCATTGCTGTCATATTGCACGCAGGCTTTGTTTTTGTTATTTTTGTACAGGTTTTGCTATAGGATAAAATAAAATACTAATTATGAATGTTCATATCTGATCTTTGCTTTTAAGAAGAATGACATAGAATTCAAGAGGTGGCCAATTTGTTATGATCCCTGTAAAAACAAAAGGCTGATACAACTGGGAGCGCTATCTCAGTGATTGAAAATGACTGGTTTTGAACTGCTGCTGAGCAGACACAATTAGGATCCTCATATCCCAAGATGCAAGAATTAATTTCCATGCCTGTAAGCAAAAATAATGCCAAACGCTAGAAGTAACCCAAGGTGCAAAGACTCCAAGGCATGCTTATGCAGATAAACAAAGGCTGGGATGCATGATATTAACTGCATGAAAGTAGTCCACTGGACAGATGGAAAAAAATATATTCGTAACATTCTTGCCCATGTAAAGTTGTTACAGATTTTTAAAGAACTATATTTAATGTCATACATGAAACACTACTTAAGAGAAGAGCATGTTTGGTAAAACTGAACAGTTGATCTTTGTTGAAATGTTTTTATTGCAAACATGTTTTGCCACATCACAGAAAATATGAAAGACAAATAAAATGAGGTTCTAAAGCTATAACCTTCCCATATGTAGCAACAGACCTCCTGTATATTAGACCCCAAAGATCTCCTGTATATTAGATTTACTAATGTCTAATGATAAGCTGGAAACAAATTCACACCTTGGTTCCCATTAAATAAAATTAAGACGCTTTTTTATATTTTAATGTCAGTCTTGAAGTTTACTGAATTTCCAATATGAAAGTTGAATCCAAAAAGATTTATTTTCCTGGGTTCAGCAGTAGCAATAATTTTTTCTCCTTTTTAGTATCTGGTGCAGTGCTGTGTTTCTGACTTTCAGCCTGGGAACAGTGCTTGATAACACCGATGTTTTTAGTTGTTGCTCAGTAATGTTTACTCTGACCAAGGACTTTCTGAGTCTCATGCTCTGCCAGGGAGGAGGGGAAGCCAGGAGGAAGCACAGACAGGATGCCTGACCCAAACTAACCAAAGAGGTACTCCATACCACAGCACGTCATGCCCGCTATATAAACTGGGGGCAGTTACCCAGAAGGGGTAGATCACTGCTCAGTTGGGCTGGGTATCAATCAGCAAGTGGTGAGTGGTTGTATTCTCTTCCCTTGTGATTTCCCTTATCATTATTATCATTGGTGGTAGCAGCAGTGGTTTGTGTTATACCTTAGTTACTGGACTGTTCTTATCTCAACCCATGGGAGTTACATTCTTTCTATTCTCCTTCCCATCCCTCTGGGAGCAGGAAGAAGGAAGGGGGAGCAGTGAGAGAGAGGCTTCATGGCTGACTGAGTTTAAACCATGACATTTATTAACAAAAATTCAGTTGTATGNTGGGAGTTACTTCTATTCTCCTTCCCATCCCTCTGGGAGCAGGAAGAAGGAAGGGGGAGCAGTGAGAGAGAGGCTTCATGGCTGACTGAGTTTAAACCATGACATTTATTAACAAAAATTCAGTTGTATGCATGTAAAGGGGCTTGGATTCTTAAAAATTTCTAGTATTACCTTTTCTAGAGTCAAATAATTTAGCAGCAGTAACCTTTGATGGCAGTGGTACATTCTTTACAAATAGTGGGAAATGAAAGACAAGAAAGAATACTTAGACTATGCTTTGTGGAACTAACAATCTAAATATGTAAACCTGAAGGAAAGAAAAATTGTTATTCTATTTCTGTAGATGGATACTGAGCCACAAAAATTAAATTAAGATCGTAACACTGCATAAAAAGTAATAACCTTAAAGAATTATATGTGGTTCCTAGATTGCTAGATTCTTCCACTCATATGTATTTTCTTATGTATGTGTATGTGTATATGTATATCATCTTACCACTGTGAGACTAGTGAGGCACTGGCACAGGTTGCCCAGAGAAGTTGTGTCTGCCCCACCTCTGGCAGTGTTCAAGGCCAGGTTGGACAGGGCTTTGAGCAACCTGGTCTAGCGGAAGGTGTCCCTGCCCATAGCAGGGGGATTGGAACTTTAAGATCTCTTGCAACCCAAACCATTCTATGATTCTATGATACAGTTTTCTCCTATGCTTAGTGTTCTACCTGTGTAATCCTTGCTTCTATGCATAGCACTTGTTTTCATGTTTGTTGTCCTTTGTGTCCACTTCTGTAGCATTTGACAATTCTGTAGTTGCACACACACGCAAAGAAGTATGTATTCAGCATATAATAACTATGCATATAGTATGTAGTGCATGACTACACACATTTCCTAGCATTAATTTCACAATTGCTAGAGTAATTGTGAAAATAGTATAGTATATTAGTGCCAGCCATCATTAATATTTTAGGCAAAAAGAGGAAATAAAATACACTTTTTTGTTTTCTTTTGATTTTTTTTGTCTTAAATATATGTTTCAAAGATATGTAAGAAATATAAATTGTTCTGAAAAAGTCTTGAATCTTTACAATCTAGCCATGTAAAACCAAACCTGCAGTTATTTTAGTGGGCCCACTCAATATGATTAGGAATAAAAGAATCTAAGGTCCACATTGAAACACATTTTCATACAGTCCTTGCTTAATTATTTTCTAGTACTTGCTGTATATAGATAAATGACTGTTCATATTAATTTAATACATTTAATTTTGCAAGTTAAAGAACCTACAGTATCAGAACAATTTCTAAAATCTACATGCATTTCCAGATGAATTTTTGTTTTCAGTTTTAAAAATATACTAGAGAAAATAACAGGTAGCACAGGATAACTGCACAATTTTCATTTACTGATTTCAATAAACATTGGAATTAAGTTTATTATGCTTTGTCTTCAAAGGAAAATTAGAAGAAAACCACTAATTTGTTCTCTATTATGAACTAGTGACATTCAGGCACATTACAGGATTCCAGCTGAAATTACACAGGCATTGAAATTATACCTCAGAATGTTTCTTTTAAATTAAGGCAAAAGCACAGTACACATATATAATGATACTTACAAGTGTACAGCACCAATATCCTTCTCTGTAGTTATCTGCTTCTTGCCTCTGAAGTGCTCTTTCATTCTTGTCCCTTCCTACAGGACATGAGAGCTTGTCCTCTGCATTTGCCTAGACCTCAGAAACTTATGTCTGGAGATACCCTGATCTTTGATGTTACAATGCATATTACTGTTTAGCTGGCCAATTCAGCTCCTTATTGCTACCAAATCTATACTGGTTTTAGAGCTTGGTACAAGGTAATACAATAACAATTATTTTTCTTAGTAGATATAACAGAGAAGGAACAATGATAGTCCTTTCATCAGTAGAAGACACCAAGGAACAGATCCATTATTACTCTGTCTTACACTGTGGGGGTTGCTGTAGTTTTAAAGCCATGAGAATTTACTGATAGGAGCAGGACAGAAAGGGCTTTAAAATAATTCAGGCATTTTAGACCCAGCTAAATTTTTCACAGCACTGATTAACGTTTGTGGCATTTCAGATTTCTGTAACTCATAGGTCTGTAATGTTTTCACTTCTGGAACATTTACAGATTAGCCAACTATGAATAGCTAATTAAAAATTATTTAGCTAACGTGATCATGTGGACGATAGCTGTTATTTATACCATGTCAGAGAGTGCGCCTGTGAGCTGGGAAAAATATTACTGATGCTACTGCTTAGTTGATGCTGGCTGAGGGAACTGTGAGAACGCCGAAAATTAATATAGCACCGCATTTTTTGCAATTCGCCTGAAAGCCAGCAGATGGGGTGTTTCAGTTACGCTAATGAAGACAGTTACTCCAAATTTCATCAGAACAGCTGATACCTAACCCTTGCATCGCAGTAGTTACACGTCGTCTTCTAAGCAACCAAATGCTCTAAAGCTTTGAGATGCAAAGCAGATGTGATGCAAAGCAACTTAAATTTACAGAGAGAGATTTAAGTCTCTGACTGGGGTACGGGTTTCTCCTCTGTTGTGTGTGTACAGACTGTTTTCATAGAAGCTAACGCTATGTTAACAAGGTGCTTTGAGAATCAGCTCAGATGTAAGCAGATCTCACCACAAAAAACTTTTTAAATGAGATGCAAAATTTTGAAATTACATTTTTGTTCTTCAAATTGTTCAGTAGCTTCAACTGTTAAGGGGTCCTGTTGAAACTTTAGAATTTATCTGGGAGAGAGGCTTTGTGTGTTTTTTAATTTAGGAAGAATATGTAGGTTCTTCCAAATTAGAAACACAGGTGGTTGGGTATTGGGATTCTTTTTTGCCATTTTAGTTGTTTGCTTGGGGTTTTTTTGAAGCTACTGATAGTAGCTTGAACTATCACTGGTCCTGTTTAGACTTTAGAACTTATAAGAAAAGAATGTGCTTCTTCACATTAACCTCTCACTGCCCCACAAGAAAAGACATCTTCCAAACAAATAAATACTGTGCTTTTTAAAGGACTCAGTTCATAAAGGCAAAAGTTCCTTTCAATCTCAAAGTTTATGCCAATAAAAGGAATTACGTTCATGTATAATTTTCCTTATCCGAGTAAGAGTAATTTAACTGAAAGAATACTTCTGTGAATAAATCTTGTATGCAATGCTGAGCAGAAATATTTTTGCAATACAATTTTTAATACATCAAATATTTTTGTTTCTCTAGTAAATTATTTACACTGACATCTTTGTATAATTTTCTGTATTTACTACATTGAAGATTTTAATTCATAAAAACAAACCTGCTGTTTCATCTCAACATTTTGCAAATTAACAGTGATAAAATAATACAAGCAGTGTGTCAAGCTTAACACTACTGAGCTCTCTGAAAAGATACATTCAATTTTGTATTAAAATGTTGCATCTCCTCTTGAGTAAATCAAAACAGTAATAGCATAAGAAAAAATATGATTTAGCAATGTAGATGTCTATTGTTTTTGTGTGGGAAGATCTGAGTTGGATGTCTTTATCATGGTTCATTATTGGAATTATTGGAGAAAAAGCAAAACAAAAATATTTCTATTCTACGGGAGCTTCAAGCTGATTGGCTTTGTGCTTTTTTCTCTCCTTCAAACTGGAGAAAGAGTTTTAGGAAGATCATACTGGCTGTAGGTTCACAATCCAGTTCAAAGTTATTCATACTGAAAAGGTCAAATCTTACCCTTTTTTTAAAATAAGTGTTTTTGAAACACGCATATTAGATCTCATCAAGATTTTATAGAAATGGAGTGTTTTTATAGCAAGACAGTTTGTTTTTTCACATATATTTGTAAAAAATCTAGATGCAGTCAGAAGTACAATTTTTCCTATTACTTCAGCCAATACCAGATGTTCTTTTTTCTATTCTTTATTTCCTTCCTTGCCATGAGAGGCTGTCAGTGAGAATCTGTACTGTTTGGTTGGGAGGCATTGTATGTAACACTAAGAAAAATAGAAGGCACCTCTGTGTGTGCACTGGAAATTCATATAGAAAAGACCAGATCAGTGTACTCAGTTAACAAAAACAAAATCACAGCCCAAAAATCCAACACAATATTTACTAAGAAAAATTAAATCTGAAAGAAGTAAATACTGAAGATCTTAAGATGACAGTGACAGTCATCAAAATGAGTCTGTAATCTGTCATAGTGATATAGTATCACTTTACTATAGAGAAGAAATATAAGAGAAACATATATAAACTTGTAGTTTATTCCATCAGTCATCTTTAAGTCAATTAACAAGAAAATATACAGAGATTCAGAGACTTTGATGTAGTCACTGTAGATACATTCCTTTTATTATTTGTGAAGTATAATTTCATGTTCACTATCATTGTGTAGTTAGGAGGGAATAAAACATGGAAAAGTTGTCTCTAGAGCAGTTTGTGATGGAGCTAAATACTGGCTGTTCAACTGAAGCTTCAGTTAATAGTTCATCCAAATGCTTTTTATAGGATGATATAGGTTTAAGAAAGGAAGATTTCTGAAGAAAAGGCTTTGGTATCTTTTTTATTCTTAGAAATTATAGAACTAGAGAAATTATATCAGGAGAGAAAATTCAGTGACTGCAATTTCATAATCACATAATGCAGTGTTACAGATATTAGCATCTAGAACAACTGTTTGTATGGCTATGTAATGTATTTCTTTTCTTTCCATTAAGATGGCTTATCTTGCACTTGTAAATTCATGTCTTAAGTGTTTTCATGTGGTAATAACTTCTACAGAAAACCCTGGTTAAATTGAATGTGCTTTTGGAACTTCAGAATGTATAATGCTGGAGTTTTTTTATATTCAAGAATTAGGCAAAATAATCATTCCAGAGCATCTTATCTGAACTGTCTGACCCATCATTTTATATATCCTATTTTTTAATCTCTTTTAAATTGCCTCCTTTCATTCAGTCTCACATTGTCTCTGCACATTTATTTTCTTTATTCCTGTATTCTTTCTGTTTATGAATGCAGTTGAACAGTTATCAGCTCTCTTATATGTCTGTAACTTGCTTAACTTCATTGTATTTGTTTGAATGCATGACAGAGGAGGATGTGATTTAGTACTTCAGGGGAAGAACTTTCAAGTGCATCGATTCAAAATAATAGCAGTGCATGAATTTTGTGGGATCATGCATTTTATACTAAGATAGCTGTTTTATTTGTTTGTTTTGTTCATTTTTAACCAGTTCTTTTTCATTCAGAAGTCTGTAAGATCAAATTGAACTATATTCCTGGAGTGTATCCAAAGAAGTGCAGCAATGCTGGTGAAGGGTTAGGGTTAGGGTTAGGGTCTTGTCTATAGTACAAGTCTTATGAGGAACAGCTGAGGCAACTGGGGTTGCTTAGCCTTGAATAAAAAAGGAAACTGAGAGGAGACCTTATGCCTCCCTACGACTACCTGAAAGGAAGCTGTTTCACTCAAGCTAAAGCATTAGAAGAAGAGGGAATGGCCTCAAGTTGCACCAGAAAAGATTGGATATTAGGAAAAATTTTTTCCCCAAAAGTGTTGTCAAGCACTGGAAGAGGCTGTCCAGTGAAGTGGTGAAGTTACCATCCCTAGAGGTATTTAAAAAACGTGTAGATGTGGCACTTAGGGACATGTTTAGTAGAAGATTTTGCTGTGCTAGGGTAACAGTTAGACTCAATGTTCTTAAAGCTGTTTTCCAACCTAAACAATTCAATGATTCTATGATTCTAGATGCTGCCATAATAAGCAGGATTAATTGTGTATTTCTACTCACCTCCTTACTACCATCTGTACCAACGTTAGGAAAGACTTTCGTGCTCAATTTACGGTCTTTAAAAGTCTTTTCTGAAGGACTTCATCCAAATCATTTTAGGCATTCAGGTAAGGCATACCTACTGTTTCCTCTCTGTGACACTATTTTGATGACTCTGTCATCTTCAGGCACAATTTTTCTGTGCTTCTCTTGTAGTCCAGATTGTGTTTAATTGCTCCATTGACACTGTCTGGGCTGTGCATTTCTGAATGCTGTGGCTTTCATGATTGTTTTAATTAGTTTCCAAAAGCTGAAGTATATGTCCCTTTAGTTACCAGTTTCCCTTAGGAGTCTTGCTGAAATGATAATGCTATCCAATTCATTACATCTTAACTATCAATTTTATATGAAAATTCAAATTATCAGATATTTTTATAGCAATTTGCCTGAGAAACAAATACACTGAATAATACATGACTGTTTTTGTTTGCTTTCTGTTTCTGAAAGTGGAAGGCTGGGATAAGGGCCATGAAAATTACCCAATAAACCTATTTTGCATGGAGGCTTTCCACATCTAATGTTAATATTCTAATAACTGTTGAAGTCCTTATATCCAGATCCTCCAAAACTACAATAATGTCCTGGGTTCAGCAGTTGCAGTCAGTTTTTCTTCTCTTTAGTAGCTGGTGTTTTGA
>NDXB01022467.1:0-36739 GCA_002631895.1 Agapornis roseicollis
CAGGGGAGGGCAAGAAGGGGGGTTGAATGAGTGAACGAGCTGCGTGGGTTTAAACCATGACAGGAAAGAAAAAGGGAAGCGAGTACAACCGCTCACCATCTGCCGACCGATTCCCAGCCTGACCCCCCAGTGCCCTAGCCCTTCCAGGTAACTCTCCGTTACATCCCGGGCATGCTGTGCTGTGCTATGGAATATGGCTAGCTTGGGTCAGGTGTCCTGTCTCTGTTTCTGTCCAGCCTCCCCTCCTTCCTGGCAGAGCATGAGGCTCACAAAGTCCTTGGTCAGAGCAAACATGACTGAGCAGTTACTAAAACCATCGGTGTTATCAGCGCTGCTCCCAGGCTGAAAGTCAAAACACAGCACTGCACCAGCTACTGAGAGAGAAAAATGGCTGCTGCTGCTGAACCCAGGACACTCATCCAGTTCCACCCCCTGTCACGGGCAGGGACACCTTCCANTACTAAAACCTGTTATCAGCGCTGCTCCCAGGCTGAAAGTCAAAACACAGCACTGCACCAGCTACTGAGAGAGAAAAATGGCTGCTGCTGCTGAACCCAGGACACTCATCCAGTTCCACCCCCTGTCACGGGCAGGGACACCTTCCACTAGAGCAGCTTGCTCCAAGCCCCATCCAGGGGCTTGAACACTGCCAGGGATGGTTACTTGAAGACTTCATACAAAACTCCGGGATTTCCAGTTGTGTTTTATTTTAATACTCAGATGAAAGAGTGAGGAGACAGGAAAAGGGAATTAAAGAGCAGCAGGAGAAAGCTAATGAGGCCAAAATCCTTCCTCAAGTGTTAGTGCCTGAAGCAGGACAGTTGCTTGAGTCACATACTTACTTACCTAACGTATTTGGTCCTTAGCTAGTTACCTTGTTTGGCACTGTTCGTAGAGGTTTTTTTTCAAAACGGGTAGTTTGAAACACAAATGTTTAGAACACAAACCTTGTGTTTGTGAGAAGTGAAAAGAGCCACAGCAAAATTCGCTAGTGATTGAGGCGAAGACACTCCTTTCCCATCCTTCCCACCAGAAGAAGCTGTTGGGATCAGGAAATAACACTCTTGGTTGTGGATAAACAGCAGACACCGGTCCCTGTTAACCTCTAGTATTGGTAGGATTGTTCATTCTAATGTTTCTATTCAGTTTGCAAACTGTGGACTAAAGGGGAAATGAAGAACAGCAAGTTGATATAAAGGTGCCATATAATTACATTACTTGCCGTGCTATTCCTGCTAATGACCCCACAAGCTCAGAGGCGGGCTGTTCACCAGGGCCAGGGTCTTTTTTGACCTGTGGGTGTGATTTTTAGCATTATACTGAAAGACAGTTCACTTCAGGACACCTGAAAAGGCAGTTTGATTGCCAAGCTGGTTAATCAAACAGTCACTTTGCCAAGCTGTCACGTAACTCATTCTTGGTATGATCCATCCTTGATATTCTCCTTTGATCTTTTTAAACAGAACCAAGCCCTGATTTTACTCACGACCTTATTGTCAATGAGGGCCATGCTGACCCACGTTCAAGATCCTAACATGTGCATTAACTGTACCAGCAGCAGATGCACAATATACATCACTGCTGTTGAGGGGACGGGATTTCTTTGTCATCCCACTTGTTGGAGGGAGCTAGGGACAGAACTTTATGTCGATTTGGAGGATGGAAACCACACAGGGCGGCGCTCAGGCCAGCCTGGTGTGGAAATAGCGGCGCCGGTCTCGCACAGGGGACAGCCCGGCTGCGGGGTTAGGGGCAGCCACGCTCTGGGTCCGGCCGCCCCCGGGACGGGGCCGAGCGCCCGCTCCGTGTCCGGCACCATTTCGGCGCCGAGCTCTGCCCCCGCGCTGCCGGCGGGAAATGGCGGCGCCCGGCTCCGGGGCAGAGCTCCGCGGGGCGGCTCCGGAGCCGTGGCTCCGCCCGAGGGCCCCCGCCAGGCCCCGCCCGTTCAGCGGCGGTGGGGCGCTGCCGGCGCGGCCCCGGCGAGGGATGGCGGCGGCGCGGAGGGCGCGGGCTGCGGACCCGCGCTCTGTGTTCATGCGGGAGGCGGCGGAGCCGGGCCCCGCCGTGCCGCAGGGTCTGATCCGGGCGGCTCGGAAGAGCGGGCAGCTGAACCTGTCGGGCCGGAACCTCAGTGAGGGTGAGCGCGGGCGGCCGGCCCCATCCCGCGGGGCGCTCGCCGCTGCCGCCTGGGGTGGCTGAGCGCCTTGCGGCGGGAACGCAGCCTTCCTTGTTCTCCCTGTAGCGGGCGGTTCCAGCCTCTGTCCCGCACCTCAGCCGCGCCGAGCCGGGGCTGATGTCCCGCGGCAGGCGGCGGTGCTGCCGGGGGTCCGGGGCCTGCAGCGGGGGGGGTGGGAGCCCGGGGAAGAGCGGCTGAGCTTGGGCCGGGCCCTCGGCGCTTCCGAACGCTACAGCTGTGGGATCGGGTGCTCTGTGTGCTGGGCGATCCCGCAGGCTTGTGTGCCTGGGGTTACGCTAGGCGGTACCACCCGGGCAGGACAGGAAAGATACAGAGGGAGCAACAGCAATTAATGCTCCCTGCCATCTACAGATGAACTTAATTTTGGCTGTTACTGACAGATTGCCATCACCTTGTTATTGTCAGGTCTGGAAAAACGTCTGTAGAAACCCAGTTGCCCATATGTGTGTATGAAAAGCATTATGACGGTGTAAATTTGAGAGTAAGCACCTGAAGATGCTGGTTGACGTGTGTGTCTCTTGTCTAGTGCCTCAGCACGTGTGGCGGATAAATTTGGATACTCCAGAGGAAGCTCATCAGAATCTCTCTTTTGGTGCTGCTGATCGCTGGTGGGAGCAAACAGACCTGACCAAACTGATACTGGCCTCAAACAAGCTGCAGTGTCTTTCAGAGGATGTCAAACTTCTGCCTGCGCTCACTGTTCTGGATGTAAGTACAGTGATCCCATTACAGTAGGACTGTGCTCTCCCCATAGAAGGGGGAATAAACAGAGCTGTAGATGTTTGTTTTCCATTTCCCTGCAACAGTGGATGTGTAGAAGTGGCTCTTGTGTATTCTCAGGGTACAGAAAAGGTTGTTGCAGGTCACTCTTATATCAGTTTATATGCTGATAGTGGGTGCTGTTCTGTAGAAAAATAGTATCTACTCTCTTAGTGTTTAATTAAGTAGAATTTTGCAATTTGCAGTTGCAGTGCTGCTGTTGGTACTTGCTTTGAGGCATGTACCTAGCTGTTACTGTGTGCAAAATTACTCTGTTTAGGTTAGCTTGATTTGTTTCTGGGGTAGGGAAAGGAAACCTACACGGTACAAATCAGTAACTGTGTGCTCAAAACTTTCTTTTTCAGGTGCATGATAATCAACTGACATCACTGCCTTCTGCTTTAGGACAGTTAGAGAATCTTCAGAAACTTGATGTCAGGTAAATTACACGTTACAAAACTGGAGTATGAGAAATACCACAGTGACTTTGACAGGGTGAATAAGAGATTGTGGGATATCAAGTTTTCTTTCAGATACTGATTTCAGATTTTTAGCAAGAGAATATTAGTAGATTGAGAATTGTAAGTTTTGGATCAAAAATGATAACCTTAGGTTTGTTAAAGTTATTTTCACTGATACTGAAAACCGTGGTCTCATTTGGATGGTGAAAGCTGATGCTTTGAATAAGCGCACAAAAGCACTATCTACATTCATTTGCTTCATTCTGGCAGCTTTGAGTATAAACATACTTTTTTTTTGTCATAAAAATATGCATTGTAAAGAATTGTATTGTTCCCGTTCATGCTGGAAAGTTCATCATCTTCGGTTTACTGGAGTAGTTTTGTAAACTAGGGCACAAGGAGAAGGAGGGTATGCTGCCTCTGTGTGTGTGAAGTTCATCAAGCAAACAAAGATCCTGCTGGAATACAGCAAATTCAGATGAGGATAAAAGGGATTCTTGAAGAAAAATTATCAGAATTAATTTCTCCCAGGAAACTAATCCATTGTGGAAGGCTGTGACAGTTGTAGGAGACAGATTTTTCTGCAAGGTGATGGTATCCTGAGCAGCAAGGACATGTGCTGGCTGCAGCGTGGGAGTGGGTTGCAGAAGCCTTTCTCCTTCTGCATGGAATTAATAGTCTGTGCCAGCACGGAATTCCTTGTGCTGGGTGTGCTCCATGCTCTGAAGAGTGTGTGTTTCAATAGGCCATGGGTGCCTGAGATCACCCTGCTGATAGCAGTGATGGATAGGATCAGGTAACAGGAGTTTCTGTATGCAGTTACCTCCTTAAAACGACTCAGTAATTGCTTTTCCCTTTGTGTTTAGCCACAACAAACTGAAAAGTATCCCAGAGGAGCTGCTGCAGCTGTCACATTTGAAGAGCCTCCTTCTTCAGCACAATGAGCTGAGCGTCTTGCCAGATGGGTTTGGCCAACTTGTCAGTTTAGAGGAATTAGTAAGTTGCAGCTCTTTGAAAAATGGTTATTTGTGCAGAAGGGCCGATTTACCCACGTTTTGTTACTGCTGATATCTAAGGTGACAGAACTTTGTGAATGTTCTGAGGACTTACATAGGTTGTCAGTTTCAGGTGCTACATGGTGGGTTGTTGGTTTGCTGTTTCCTCGTTTGAAACCAAGTTTTGCTCTTGGCTTGCCAAATATTGTAAGAAAAATCCAGTCCTTTGTGATCTCTCAGTCACGGGAGACTTGCTTCTTCTATTCACATTCTACCAGGTTGATCCTGAAGGTGTCAGCCATCTCATTTTAATGTTCTGCCAGTAATTAACTGTGCGGTAGTCATACTCATGGGACATTTTAAACAACTCTATTTCTAACCTCTCTCTCTCTTTTTTTCAATCTTCAGGATGTGTCCAACAACCGTCTCACAGACATCCCAACAAGTTTTGCTCTGCTCATTAACTTGGTGCGACTCAATCTGGCTTGTAACCAGCTCCAGAGCCTGCCTGCTGATCTCAGCGCCATGAAAAGTAAATCGGTTTTCTCAGATGGCATGCAGCCATTTCTGTGCTTGTGTTCAGAAATGTAGTGCATGTTATTCAGGTTTTAAGAAATATATGCTTAAAGAGTTACTGGGCTCTCAAGAGTATTAGTTCAGAGTGATTTAAAAGAAGTCAGCTACAGCTACTGTATTTCCAACTTGCGTCCTGTTATGGTTCGCAGTTTTTGATAAATGGGATGTGGAATGATCAGAAAGGTGTGAAGTATAAGGATTAACGTAGTTGTGCTTAGAGGTTATTAGCCTTGTGGCTGCAGTAAGAAATCTGACATTTTTTTTTCTCTAACGCATAGTTTGAGTGGAAAATGAAGCATAAATGAGAGAGAGTTAAAATTACTGGAGAGGAAAAAACATAAATTGGAGTGACAAAGTTGACTTGTAACATTTGAATGTTTCATAGCAGTGGTCGATATGAAACACAGATTTTAATAGCTGAGGCAGCTCTACAGGAGCAGCTTTTATAAGTGCTGTAGAAATTGCGGATCTTTCTGAGATGGTCTGCGATGGTTAGACCCTTTATTAACAACAGTGAGTTTTTGACAGTGTCACTGAAAGTATTCCAGAATGTTCTGTGAAGAATAGGTGAAAAGCAGATGCCTTCGTTGCAGAAACATTGATGCTGATTGATTTGATATCTTCCAAAATTCTGTTTGACAGAATGTTCTTCTGCTTACTTTAAGTCTCAGGATATTTATGCTTCCATACAATACAATTTTTATATTCTCTTACTTTTCTGTTTGTCACTGCACACTTCTTTCTGGAGGCTTGAGACAACTGGATTGTACTAAGAACTACCTGGAAACGGTACCTCCTAAGCTTGCAACTATGGCATCTTTGGAGCAACTTTATCTGAGAAAGAATAAACTGCATTCCTTACCAGAATTTCCCTCCTGCAAGTTACTGAAGGTAAGGTCTGAAATGGCTGGTATGCTGTATTTTGGTACAGAAATTAGGGTATTTTCTGTTAACTTAAAAATAACGACTTAAACACAAATTCCTGTGAAGTGCTGTGATCAAAAGTTGTGTTTAAAACTCTGTTTAATACACCCCTATCTGCAGTTACTCTTATAGTAACTAGGTCAATCCTAAGATAATGTGGGAGATAAATTTGCAGCAGTACTCTTCACATTTGGGAAAGAAAAGAAATATTTAGAAGAGGAATGACTGAAAACTGGATCTAGTGTTGCCTTGCTACAGTTATTTTTGCTCTCTAGGAACATTTTCTGGATAAATTTACTTTGTTCATTATCATTTTCTTCCTTTGTGACTGCAGAGAAAGTGTACTTTTTATTTCTCCTTTTAGGATAATCGGATCTTCCGGATTATTTTGCAGCCTTAATTCTCAGTATGTTTAAAATTGAAAATTGCGTGTTTCAGAACATCAGAAGTTGATTACTCAACTAATAATAGCAAAACGATTGGGCCAAGCGAATGCCTGTACCACTGCGTTGTTCCCAATGCCAACATCAACCAAAGAGTGCACATGCTTTAGTTGTGCATAACTCTGAACTCAGCAGTTAAAATCCCAAGGTCTTTCAGCATTTTGTAACAAAATTATTTCCAACTACGTTTCCAATAGGGAGGGGGGGGTACCCTCTCAACTTCCTATAACTTGGAAATTAAGAAACTTCTTGACTAAAGTCATTGACAAGTTCTTGAAGATGGAACAAATTTATTCCTAGCTTGGAACTCAAAGCTGAGGGTTCCATGGTGGTGTCAAAAAGCTAAGTTCGGAGTAGTGTGCCTGGATCTTTGGAGACTTTGATATTTCATATGCAGATGAAAGGGAATTGAGATCTACATTTTCTCCACTTCACTGCATATTTTTGCCAGTGTCATGATTTAGGAGATCAGTAAGTTATAGTTTTAATAGAGTAACATAATTGTGGGTGATCTTTGTTTCCATAGGAATTGCATGCTGGTGAAAATCAGATTGAAATATTAAATGCAGAGAATCTGAAGCATCTGATTTCTCTTTCTGTACTGGAACTCAGAGACAACAAGATCAAATCAGTTCCTGACGAAATCGCTCTGCTTCAGAAGCTGGAGCGACTTGACCTCTCCAACAATGATATCAGTAGGTAATACTAAAAACTGCATTGTGGCTTTGATGAGGCACAGCTAATGACATCTGATGTCAGTTCATTCTGTAGCTCCTGCATTGCACTTTGTGATATGTAATTAAAAAAGGACTCGATCATAAAATGAAGGAGTCCTTTCTATGTTGTGTAATTTATTAATTATATGTTCTGTATCTCTTTACCTGAGCCTGAGCTTCAGATTACCATGCCATCTGACAAGCCATTGCCAGATCCTTTTAGAAATCGTTTTGAGGCTGCTCTGAAATGAGATGTTTCCATTTGCAGGTTGCCTTATACACTGGGGAACCTTCCCCAGTTGAAATTCCTGGCATTAGAGGGAAATCCTTTGAGGACCATTCGAAGAGACCTTCTGCAGGTAAGCTCTAGGGACAGCATATAAAGTTTGGTATTGTTGCTTATGTACATTATCCTGGTTGTGTAGCCAGAATACTAGAAATAATCAGAATACATCCAGATTCCACATAGCCTTCGCAACTTTAATCTGCCTCTTGTCTGTGCATATTGTGGTTTGGGTGCTGTTTCCACCAGTGCTAAGACCACGAGAACTGTGGGGTAAAGGAGGTTGTTGCATTATAGAGCCTGTTTCAGATTTGCCTCAGCAGTTGTAATATATATTGCAAATGAAGCAATGGATGTCTGGGAAAAGAAGGGTAGTTCAGCTGTCTGCTGCCTAATCCTGCAGCAGTCACAGTTCCTTGCAATCCTATGTGAGTACTATACATGAGGCTTTTCCTAGAGGAGTGTGGATGTCTGTTCTTCATCTCCTACTCGCCTGATTTAAGGCTCTGCCATCCATCTCCAAAGTGTATTCGATGGCAGATGCATTTTGGCCAATGACAATCTGATGTGCTACCTTTTGTTTAGGATAACCTGCACCTCAGACCTGTGGTCTTTGTGTAGGTAACCAGCAGAGAGTGAAGGTGTGAGATGTGCATGAGGAAACAAGTACATAGGGCAGGAGGGAGGCTGGAGCATAGGCAGTGGTGCTGCTGTAGAATTCAGTCTTTGTTCCCCAGCAGGTCCCTCTTCTCATAGGAGTTATGTATGTTCCTGTGGTTTTACCAGTGTTATAAAGTAGAAGCTTACAAAGCTCTGTGATTTTCTAAAAAGAAGCAACACTGAAGACTGTTGAAAGGGAATTTTGTAGTATCTGTCAGAAAAGAGAAAACATTGTGTATCTGATTAACTGAGCACTGTATGCGCTAAATTAACGAGCAGGGCTTCAGTGGATGAAGTCATACTTATGTCAGGGGGGTTGGAACTAGATGATCTTAAGGTCCTTTCCAACCCTAACTATTCTATGATTCCAGAGTTCAAAGTTGGCTTAAAATGTACCTGCAAAGGAGTGTGAGTTAGCATTCCTGGTTACTTAACTTCTGATACCCTGACTTCCAAGGGTTTACTGTCTTTGAAATGTAGGAGCAGGGATGTGTGTAACTTCCTGTGTGTATTTCAGATTTGTAGCAATGAGAGGTACAAGGATTCCATCACAGTGTTTTATACTTACACTGTCTTGATCCTTTACCAACACTGTAATTTTGTATAACTGCAATTTTAAATGGTTATCCAGAGCTTTTACACTTGATTTAGAGGAGTAATTGCTGAAGCTTGTGTGGTTCCACAGGCGCTTCTTAGAAGCAGGGAAACGCTGAGATTATGGATTGTCAGGGCCTGGGGGTAAGAACAGTCTAGCAGGCACCTGTACTCTTCTTGTCCATCTTTGCACCAGCTCATCAGTCCTCGTTTCTCAGGCTTCTTGTTCTGGTCTCAAACTCATTCTTGTTTCTTGGTGAATTTCCAGTCAGTTTCTGTTAAATTCTGGTCTCTCCTTTTTGCATAACTTTCCATCCCCTGGCTGTTGAGCTGTGTCTTACCTGCTCTTCTCTCCATGCAAGCCATGTGACTCTTGCTCAGCTTCCCCTTTGACCTTCACCTTTTCCTTATAAGCCTCCTGGTTCTATACTGGCTTCGTCTACTTGTTCAGTACATGCCTGCCGTCACTCCCGGTCTCCTCAGGCCTCTCTTTCTCAGTCTTTTATCTTCTGTTTCTGTCATCTCATCAGATTCCAGGTGAGAGTTCCTTCCTTTCCAGCTTCCATGCGTTCTTTGTTCCCTCTGCATTCAGATCAACCAGTCTCTTACTGTGTGTAACACATATCAGCCAGAATAGGATATCTTAATTTGTATTCAGCAGTTTAGTTCAGTGCTTGGTTTTAAAGCATGTAAAATCATAAGGAAAACTTAGCTTTATCCTAAACCAAATGGGCTAGATAAGGTTATGCTTACTTACTAGTAGATTGTGCAGCCAGTAGCTGTGTTTGACCAGTAGAAGATGTTACGAGAGGACTGAAAGTCAAACCTTTGGAAAGCTAAGCTGTTCAAGATCTATGCAAATGATGTCAGCTGCAGTGTTTTCCCAGTATTTATCGTTTTGGACATAAAAAGTTAGCAGAACACTGAACAGTCAGCTTCCCTGACAAGTTTTACATGTCTGCTCCAAAGCACAATCCTCCTAGACCTTTTTAAAGGTAAGATTAAGTCCATTTGAACATTTTTCCTTGCTCTTGGAACTGCCTGTCTGCTTCAGATACAGAGCTAAAACTGTGGAGCCTGAGGTCAGGCTGAGTACGGAACCAAACTTGTAAATAAGCAAGTTCAAAGTTGCTCTGAAGAGGGATTTTCTGTGGGAAACATTAGGTGGGTTTTAGCCACCAGTGCTGTGGGCTCCACATGTGTGACTGGAATTGTCATTCCGCACTGTCACAACGGCTGCATAAACACTGCCTGGCAAAGACTTTCCTGACTTCGTTTATTTCTTTATTTTGAAGAAAGGCACCCAGGAGCTTCTGAAATACCTGAGAAGCAAAATCCAAGGTATGTTGCTCTGTTGCATCGCATTGTGAAGAGAGTCTGTCTGAGAAATGAAAATTAATGAGAACCTACTGAGGAGGTCTGTTTAAATCCAAGTTTCTCCAGTTTCCCTGCAATTACCCTGAGTTTTCTTTACTCAGCAGTTTGCTGTTACACTTCGGTGCTGTTCCTTTTTCTTACTCTATTAGATAATACTGACTGGAAGACATTCCTTGTTGACAAGTATCATTTAGGAAATAATATTCACTATTTTTGCCCTGGTTCCTTTATGCATTTTACATGAGGAATTCCAGTAGCTTCTCTTATTTTTGTCTCTGAACGTGATGGCAAGTTTACATAAGGCAAAACAACTGAGTTCATGGGTCATGTTAAATATCATATGGAAGTGATTATGCTGCACTTAGATGGCAAAATATGCTTAACCTCTTAATTTAGAAAGGGCCTTGATAATCCATGCAAGCAGCCTTTCTTGAAAATGGCCTGTGGGAATTTTCCTTTGGGTTCAGTGGGTTTTCTCCTCCTCTGCCAGAGGATGGCAGTATTAGTTAGGCTACTGCAGCGTGTAAAATTGCTTCAGAGCATCAGGTTCCATGCAAATGTGACATATTAACTTGACAAAAATTAATTGAATGCCAGAGTACATGCTCAGAAGCTTATCTGGTGAAGTACAGTAGATAATGTAATTGTGGGTAATAAAATTAGCTGATGTCCTGCTCAACAGCTATGCTTATGAGTTTATTCTGCGTGCTATGGCATCTAAGTTGGAGCTAAAACAGTAGCAGTGCTGTTTTTGTGGAGGTTTAAATGGGCAAAAAAGCTTGGGTTTGACCCTTTTGACCTTCCCTAGTGGAAGGACAACTAGTTGTGGTTAGGCACAATTGTTAGGAGCCTTCTATTGGTGACTGCTGCTGATTTCCACGGAGTTTTGTTCAGTTTCTTTTAGTGGAAGTTGGATTTATCACTGGTTTAGACTTCCAGCTGAGCTTCACCCTGCTTATGCGTGTGAGGGCACACCTCAGGTGTGCAGAGCAGTGCTTTTAAACTGCATTTCTTAAATGTTCCAAGTAGCCCTTGCAACACCAAGGGCTTTTCTGTGGGATTGTAACAGAGGAGGGTGTGATGATGGTTTATAAATATTAATGTTGTTGTCAGATTTGCTGTTCTGGAGATAGTTGATCTAGATCATCATTTCTAGACCAAATTCCCTGTTTGTTTCTAGCTCCCACTCCCATGGAGGCAGCTGCCTACACAAGGTCTTCACTAGTGTAGCATCTCCATTGCTTCCGATCTTTGAAAATTCATATCAACCCCTCTTCTTCTCTCCCCTCCTAAAAACCCAACAAACCCAAACAAACCAGAAACCTGAGATTACACAGAGCCTTTACTAGAAAAGGCTTGAAATGTTCTGAATCAGTTAATATCCGGTTGAGAAAGAATACAGGAAGAATTAAAAGGGGTGGTGGCAGGTGACTAGGGACATGAAACCTCTCTGTCTAGGACACCACATCTGCCTGCAGCCTGCAGTCTGTGTGACTGTACATGTTTCTTACCTGTAGATGATGTGACCAGCTCAAATGAGGAGCCTCCTGTGACAGCCATGACGCTTCCAAGTGAGTCCAGGATTAACATGCATGCCATAACCACATTGAAACTGTTGGAATACAGGTACGTGTGTTGAACTACTGCCTATTTCTGAGGTTGTAAGAACACTTGTGGGTTTTTTTCCTTTTTTTTAGTCCTTATGACATATATCAACTTGTGTACAAATCCTGCTGCATCTGTGCAGTTTTCACTTCAGTGTGTGTGCTCAGGAATAGACAGGTTTGAATTGCAGAGTTTTAATTATTTGTTTGTATTATCAAATATTCCACAGTAATATTAATTTTAAATTGCTGCATAACTTCACATGCTTTTAATACCTTTTAAACTTCCTTAGCAATTTCCATTAAGTTTCAGAACACCTTGCAGTATGTGAGTTTCTCCAGTTAGTTCTTAAATGTAGCCAACAACATGAGTTGTTATGTTGGGAAGGAGGAAGAAAACCTGATATGCTGAGAACTGCTGGATGAAATGCAAAGTGCTGCTGAAAGCTGGGCTGTGGCAGGGACCTCCGTGGTAAAAGGGCTGCAGTGGCTTTGGTCCCCACAGATGTGTAGGAGCCCCACAGTGAATAGTTACCTGTCATTGTGCTGGGCGTGTTTCCTAAGCCGAGAGGGGGAAACCTGTTTCATGCCCATCTTGCCACGCTTTCTGGCCCAGCATGCAGCATCCACAGGTTTGTTGAGGTAGTGATGTAACTCAGCTCTTACTGGCTTTTCTTAAGTATGGTAACGGATCAGTGCACCAATGTGAAATGATATGGTCACCCAGATAACACATAACATGGCGCAGGGATTAGTAGCTTGCTGATTAACAGCTTTTCAAGAACTTCAAGTTGTAGATATTTATCTATTCTACTACTCATCTTCTGAAAGATGAAAATGGCTGGCTAATAAACAGGAAACATTTGACTTGTTTGTGTTACTCAGTGAAATGCTTTCCATTGTCAGTGAGAAACAGGCAGCTGTGATTCCTGATGAAATGTTCAATGCAGTCAGAAGCAATCCTGTCACCACCATCAACTTCAGCAAAAACCAGCTGAGTGAAGTTCCTCCAAGGTACTGTTGTGAAGGTTATTCTCTCTGTGTGGTTTTCTTTCCTACTTTTGTTCCTCAGCATCCTGTGGTATTCCTCATCAAGTGTATTTACACTTCATGCTGTGCATTTGTTTGTGTACACACAGGCACAGAAACGAAAGTATAATTGAGATGCTGGATAATACACTCATGTTTCTAGTACAAGTAGCATGCCGCATGTAGCTGATGCACAGGAAGATGGCAGTAAAAAGAAGCTTGTTTCTGCTCAGTGATGCTTTCATTGCATGTTGGTTTTCATCTTGCTTTGCTAAGCATTGTTGAGGTGAATTGAGGGGGGTGGATGTGACTTCTCACAATGTGCTGGTGCTTAACCACACTGGGGGATTGTTTTGTCTACAGAGCAGTTTTTTTCCTACAGGAAGATAATCTGTGTGGGTTCACCACTTCATTATCGTAGAACCATAGAATGGTTTGGGTTGGAAGGGACCGTAATGCTAATCTAGTTCCAACCCACTCCCACGGGTAGGGACCCCTTCCACTGGAGCAGCTTGCTCCAAGCCCCTGTGTCCAACCTGGCCTTGAGCACTGCCAGCAATGGGGCAGCCACAGCTTCTCTGGGCCATCCCCCTGGGCCAGCGCCTCAGCACCCTCCCAGGGAACAGCTTCTGCCTCAGAGCTCAGCTCAGGCTCCCCTCGGGCAGGTTCAAGCCATTCCCCTTGTCCTATTGCTACAATCCCTAATGAAGAGTCCCTTTTCAGAATCCTTGTAGACCCCTTCGGACACTGGAAGCTGCTCTGAGGTGTCTGCACAGCTTTTCTTCTCCAGGCTGAACAGCCCCAATGTTCTCAGCCTGTCTCGATGTGGGACAGCCCCTGATCCAAATTGTGGTCTTCTCTGGACTTGCTCCAATGGCCCCATGTCCTTTGCACGTTGAGGACACCAGAAATGCACATAGTGCAGCAAGTGGGGTTTGATTGGTCTTACTGGGCAATAACTATACTGTACCTGGGGTTCTATTTCAATTCAGTTTCTTCAGGAAGCGTAATCGGTTGGGTTTTTTAAAGGAAGCCTGAACAGTTTCCATGCCTCTCTTCTTGTTAGGTTTTGTGTCCCATCACACAGCATTTGATGTTATTGCACTTGTTATGTCATCACGGTCAGGGAGAAGGTTTCTCTTGGCACAAATGGGAATAAATAGCATTTTTGTTTATGGAGGAAGGTTACTTCATCTCTGGTAGGCCAAGAAAATCATGGAAACTTTTTTTAGGCTAGCAGCACATTTGTGGGTGGAACTGATTTCCATTCTTGGACACAAGTGTGCTGCACATTTAACCTTGAGCACATAGAACTTGAAGAGATGCCATCTCTTTCTCATAGTTAAAACTCTTTTCAGTTCAATTTCTAGAATCAATTTAGTGAGGTGGTGCTTGTGCGTCCCACACTTTTCCCTGTGCTGGAGGGTGTTGTGTTCACTGGGGTAGGTGTGGGTGTGCAGCTGCTGGGTGCCAGAGAATTCAGTGGCATCCAGGTGGGAGAGATGAGTATTTTCTCATTTAATTATCTTTTGGGTTTAGTGCTAAAGCAGGGGTTGTTACAGGGATTCAGCAGCTGACTTTTGGATCTGTTAAATATTGTACACCAAAGCATCTGAATAGAATACCTTTTTACAAGAAGCAGCAAATGCAATGTAATGGCAGAAGAGTGGAACAGAATGACCTAGATGTTTCTAAGGTCCCTTCCAACCCAAACCAGTCTATGCTTCTAAAAGAACAATCTCCTTTTGTTCGACTGCTGAAGAGCATGGGTTAAAACTTGTCCAGGGCAGAAGATGGCAGTGATGGTCATCTCTGCCATGGCTTCTGCAGTACCTCTCAGCTCCAATGAAATCAGTAGGTTTTTGTAATAAAATTTGCTCTGTTTATCACTGAGAGAAAATTTACCATTCTGATGGCTTCCGATGAGCTCTGTCTTCACATCAGGTGGAGGCTCCAGGACAGGCAGCCTTCACAGGTGAAGTTTCCATTGTCTTTGCTCAGAATTGCTTCTGAAATGTCAGGCAGCAGCGAGTGTCCTGGAGGTGTAGAATATCTCAGGGGTTTCTTTCAGTAACTTAGACGAGAGAATGCAAACCTGAGCTTACATAATAAAAACATCCTCATATTTGGTTTCAGGATTGTGGAGCTGAAAGACTCGGTTTGTGATGTCAGCCTGGCCTTCAATAAAATCTCCTCCATTTCCCCCGAGCTTTGCATGCTCCATAAATTGACACATTTGGATATCAGGTTTGTGACGTGTGTTGGACTTCCTTTCTGGGTAACTCATTTTCATGCCTGTTTAAACCACCATCTGTTGTAGCAGAACTGAAATAATTCTTCATATCCCAAACTGCCTCCACGGCGTTGGGTGCCTGCCGGATCGGAAGCAGCAAGTGGCCTAGATTTAGGCATCGGTTAAAGAAAACCGCAGAACCCAAGTGGACCAGCTCTGAGCCTTGCTGTGATGAAAGGCCTTGCTTCAGTCATTAGAAGGTTCTTAGACGTGTGAAGTTGCTATTTAAAAACAGCCCCCATCACCCCACAAAAGAAACCCACACCAGGAAATCCTGGTGGGCAGCTGGGAAGCAGGGCAGTGACGGTACAAAGCTTGTCATGCTGGCTGTAGGTACTTCGTTTGCAAGAGAGAGTTACTGTCATTTTACCTTCTCTAACTCCTGGAAAATGCTCACTGCTTTTGTGCAGACACCAGGATTAGCTCATTGGTGTTTGTTACCTTTGGTGGTTCACAAAGCACAGTTGCAGAGACAGGCATTTGATCCTGCCTGTGCCTGGAGAGAGTGAGGGGCCACCAAGACAAAGGGACCGGAGCATCTCTGCTAGGAGAGTCTTAAGTCTCAGAATTTAGGTCTAAGTTCGGGCATGTTTTAATGAGTAGTCTTTATTGCCCTGGAATGGGTCTTTATGTCAAACTCAGGACAGGCCTTTTTTATCCTTGCAAACCCCTTGTATTAAGAAGCTTCCAGATGGCTTCCTGCTGTGGGAAACACCATGGTAACCATAGCCAGAAATGGCTACTGCAGTTGGATACCAGGGTAAATAAATTTTGAAGTGGTGTAGTTATCCTGCTGCTTCAGGCCCTGCGCAGTTTCATCAGCTGTCCTCTGAACCCCCAGAGCTGGCTTGCCAGGCAGGTCTATGGAGCTGTTTGTTAGATGCTTTGAAATACTTGGGAATATTTAGAGGATGGACTTTGCATCTCCCACTGGCAGGGATGAGAATGGAAACCTGGCTTGCGTTAGCAAGCATCTGTACTTGGGCATGGGCTTAAGCCCTTTATGAAGCAGTTAATCGATGTAAGACCCTGTGTTGGCACTGATGAGTACACACATTCTGTCTTGGTGGATTCTTAACTAAAACTTTGCAGAAGTTAGTGATTATTGTTTGTCCTCATTTGATACACAGAAATAATTTCTTGACATCTCTACCTGAGGCATTGGAGGCACTGACAAGACTGCAAATAATAAATCTTTCTTTTAATAGGTGAGAACTATTTATATATATTTTTAATATAATAACTAAAATAAGTGGGCTGAATTGAATATGATTTTCCTGTGAAGTGAGGGGGCACTTGATCAACTGGCTGTGGGGTTAAAACTGATGCAGTGAATCTGTTTCTCTACACAATGGATAGTGTAGTTTTGGAACTTTCTGCCACATAAGTTTTGGACCTGGTTTTAAAAAAGGAATTAAAGAATCTTGTGATCCGTGCATCCCACCACAGACCCCGACTGGAATGCTCTGTGGCAGCCAGAGTGCAGCAGGACCCTGGGATGGAGGAACAGGAGGGGAATGGGCCGCAGGAAGCAAGCAAGCGGTGCCCTGGAGAGCATCTGCTCTCACTGCCGCTGCCCAGGCTGGGCTAGGCTGGAGCCCTCTGTCCCTGCCCCAGCAGGATGGAGGGAGCTGACTGTTCTCCTGGTGGTGGTACACCCCTGGGTCATGTTCTGTGGGACACGCCAGCCTTACTCAGTGACCACAGTTGGCTTGTGACACCATTAGAGGTGCTGAGCTGCCACTGCACACATTTCGGTGACCTCTTTCCCCGTGTGCTAGCTAAGATAATGGATGCTGTCTCCTTTCTCCTTTAACCATTTCCTTAAATAGCTAAATCTTCAATGCTGTCTGATCTAAAGGCTATTAATATATATAATGCCCTACTTCTGACTTTCATTGTTTTGCCTCCTTCTGCTTCTTGAAGACTTAAAGTATTTCCCAGTGTCCTTTATCGCATCCCAACACTGGAGACAATCCTGCTGGCTAACAATCAGGTTGGGGCCATAGACCCTCTGCAGCTACAGAAGATGGACAAGCTGGGAACACTGGACCTTCAGAATAATGACCTCCTTCAGGTGCCACCAGAGCTTGGAAACTGTGAAACACTGAGGTGTGTTCTGTGGGTGGTGACGTGGCTCAGGAAACAGATCCTGACCCGTTTCTTCAGGGCATGTTTTGTCAGAGGAAAAAGCACCAATTGACAGAGTAGTATTGTGTAAGTCTCAGTGCACAAAAAGGGTCTATCTTACCACTTGTAAACCAGTGTAGTTTCTTCCATGTTTATTCAATAGTGGGGGAGTTGTGTCATGATTTTTGTGACAATGGAAAGAGTGTCTTGGTCTGTGTAAAACTCATGTTAGAGCCTAGGGTGGTTATGTACAGACACTGGTGGTGCACCTACAGAGCAGCCAGGTAGGGAGGCGCTGTGCTGTCAGCCTGTACGTTTAGGTCTGTGTATAACTTGGTATAAGAGGCAGGATGATAGCCTGAATAACATACGAAGAGTCATGACTCTTGATGTCCCTGCATAGTACACCTCAAAGATGACCGGTGTAAGTGGTCTGTCTTGTCAAAACCAACACATTCCTGGTCTTTGGGGTTTCCAGACACTGTCTGGAGAGACTTCAGAAGGGTCTCAAGTGAGACCTTATAGCAACCCCCAGTACTTAAAGGGACCAACAGGAAAGCTGGAGAGGGGCTTTGGACAAGGGTCTGTAGGGACAGGACAAGGGGGAATGGCTTTCAACTGCCAAAGAGGAGATGAGGATGATCAGTGTGAACAAGGGAAGCAGGAATTGAAATTCTTTTTATAGAAGAGGAATTAGGAATGCCAGAAGTGGTTTGGGTCCGTGTGGAGTGTGTCACTGTGTTGGTACAGGCAGTAGCTGGGTTTCCTCTCTTGTTCCAGGACACTCCTGCTGGAGGGCAATCCTTTCCGCACGCCACGGGCAGCCATCCTGGCCAAAGGAACTGCCGCGGTGCTGGAGTACCTGCGGAGCCGCATTCCCACCTGAGGCACCAGCACAGGGCCTGGCCAGCCTGGGCCATCCCAGTGCAAGTGAAGCACTGCCCTATCCGACCAAATGCCATGGGGTTTTCCTGCCTTCCTCCTTGTTACCCTGCCTGTGCCAGGAAGCATTTGTAGCAGGAACCGTCTATGAACTGTTTTCTCCTCAAGCTGCATGTTTCAAGAGTGCATCTTAAAGTACTACACCACGTGTTTACACTGTGTGATAAAGGATGCCACTGCGAGCTGCCTTCAGTAATGTGACATTTTTTTTCCTACAATCAGGCTGATTTTTAAATGGAATTGTCAACATCCAAGTAGTTGAACAAAAGCCAGAAGTAACCACTTTGATTTTGTATGCCTATTTTGTAACCTCCCCCAGGGTATTTAGCCTCTCTCCACTGCTGCCTCAGTGGTGAGACTGTATGTGATAAAGGGCCTCAGCCCTGCAGTGGGGGTATATATGAGGTGTGCTGTGGCTGTGTGTGCCACAGCTGAACATAAGCAGACTGTGGTTGATGGTGGTAGCTGCTCTGAACAATAAACCCTCCCTGGTGGCTGTTTGGTTTGGTTTAATTTGAGCATATGCTGTAATTAAGTTGTGTAGCTGGTAATGTTCAGATACTTTCATTTTCTGTTTAAATGTGCTTCCATGTCCTGAAAGTCAATACCTTTAGTGGTGACAGTAATGCATCATGGATGTTAGTAATGGCAGGGGGAGGGCTGCTTGTTCTGGGGCAGCAGATCCATTGCTTCTCTATTGGGCAGCTCCAGGTGGATGAATGGGAAGTAGCAGCAGGTACCAGAGGGGCTGTTGGGGAGGGGGGGAGTTGTTCCTCAGGCTGAGCTCACCAAGGGGAAACAGCTGCCTGTCCCATGGCTGTGTTGCCCTATGTCAGGTGTAGGTGCCAACACAGCATCACTACACTTGAGCAGCATCACCTCTGTCTTCCCAGTACTGCCCTGTCCTTTGCTGCCAGCAATGTTTAATGCTGTCCCTATGGATGACTGCTACTAACTGCAAAGTGATCTTTGTGCAATGAAGAACAAGTGTTTAAGTGAAAAATATTCCTGCTAAGCTTTAGAAGCAGGAGTACACCTCACTTCTGTCTTCAGCTGTATGAAGGCTGAAGGGCTGATGTGGAATGGAGATCCTGTATGTGGTATGTGTTTATAAGGGACAAATGCAGGTTATGGAAGCATTTTCCTTTCTCCACCCAACCTCTATAACAGCAGAATTAATGTCATTCAACATTAAACTTTCCAGGGTTTGGATGTGTTCAGAGGTAACATAAAATACAGTGACCTGATCCTCAGGTTTAACAGCACCTCTCAGTGTGAGTGAGGGGGTCTGATGTACCTTGTGCATGGCTACACCGACCATGGCTGCTGGAGATGGACGAGACCAGGCCAGCATGGCTGGAGCCAGAGACCTGCAGCAGGTACTGCCCTGCTCCAGAAGGAGAGGGGCTGGGGACAGCTGCAGAGTAAACAGGAAGGAGTTTACTGTGAGAAATACCCACTAGTGTCGAGTGCAGAAGGAGTGATGGTGGGTTTGAGCTCAGACACGTCAGGAGATGCTCTGTGGTTACTTGGGGGATGGAACTGCAGCTGCTTTCCCACCCTCACTCCTCTTGTTCTCCATCTCCTACAACGTTTGTACTTACAGAGCGGTGAATGCTGAGCTGCTCCACACACGTGCAGCCGCCCTCTCTTCACACCTGAGGTCTCACCCACAGCTATGACTGACCAAGGGGAGCTGCTCCATTCCCAAAGCTCTGGCAATTGCAGAGCCTCTGCCTGAAGCCTCCACTCGGTTTGCTGGTGGGTGAGGCTGCGGGGGAAGGCATGGGGCTGCCATGGGATGGGTCACCACCAGACAGCCTTCTCTGAGAACTCAGCTCCCTGCCAGCAGTAAAAGATGACAAGCTTAATTACAATAAGGTGACGTTTTTATTATTTATACAATAAAGAGACTTTTTAATGTTATTCAAAACACTTCTTTAAATACTGAAAAAGTTGGGTACACCAAAGCCGAAAAATGGCTCTGCTATACACTGCACAGCATTGGTTTAGTCCCTGTAGTTGTTCTATGTACAGCAGCATCTGCAAAATGCATTCGAAACACAATATGCACCTTACGGGGGGTGTCATACATGGAGGGGGGGACGGGGTGGATACAACCGGCGTGTGCAAATTAACCCACCAGAGAAGTGATTGCACTGATCAAGAGAGTTAAAATAGAGTTCTGAAGTACCTTTTTGCACATAAAATGAAGCAGCTTTTCAAGTTCAGTAAGTCTTTATACTGCAAAAAACATTAAGTACATTCACAATCTATGTTAGTAAAGTAGTAAATATTTCTTCATTCAGCCTTATTTACATTAATACTGTAATTAAACTGAAAAGTACTGTTAGTCATTTGTAATATAGCAATCTTTGAACACATACAAAAATGACCATTTTCTGTATATAATTTAAGCTCAAAATCACAATTATCTCAAAATATTAATTACAATACAGCCATCTCCATCATAATTAAACATGTCTTTTATAAAATGGTAAAATCTTTAACAAAGTAAGCTGTTGGCTACAGTACTCACAAGTAGAAAACTGAACCGATGGGAGCGTCTGCTCTGCGAGGGGGCAAAGCTGCCTGCACCAGCCCAGCGGCTGCAGGGCCCTGGGGGGGACACTGGGGACCCCTTGTGTGCCACGGGCTGGGGCTGGGCAGTGGGAGTGCTGAACGCAATGCAATGGTGGCACTTGCTTCCAGCCCATGCACTGGAACTGCCCGGGGAGAGGATTGGCAAAAAGCTTTGTTGTTGAACCCTTTTTGAATGGTTTTAATAGAAACTGCTCCTGACGTTTGCTTTTCCAGCTGCTGCCACCCACCTGTGCCCCAGCCTGGCCTCTGGGAGCCGCATGGTTCGTGCCCACCATCACCAAACGTGTGCAAACCAAAACCAAACCATCAGTTAATCCATATCCTATCCAAACTACTGGCCTGAAAGTTGTATCATCATGTTGTATTCACACTGGGAATAAAGCCTCAAATCCGGCTGCCTGGAAATGGAATCATATTATCTCTGTGCGCTTGCTTAAAGTTCAGGTTTTGATGGCAGAGGACCGGGGAAGAGCACTGGGGCGGGATGTGGAGGTGGAAGGGAGCTCAGCTGCAGGGAACGCTTGAGTTTTGGCAATCCCACTGTAGAATCCACCAGCTCAGCCCCCGCAGCCCCTCTGGGGGGATGGATACTCATGTCACATCCTGACTCTGCTTTTACAGGGCTCACCGGAGGTGGGATGGGGAGCCCTGCGCTGGAACACAGCACCCACGTCAGCCCAGCCTGCAAGAGCCCGGCTCCAACCCAGCTCCGTTAGAGGTCAGTCCCCCCAGTAAATATCCCCAACAGCCCCTTGTTCAGGCACTGACCCCACTCCTCTGGGGAGCAGAGCCTGCTCCTGAGCAGGACAAAACGCCCGGGGTTCCCTTTAGCACTGACTTTGCATTTACTGTTGCATATATCTCCACCAGATATATACATATATACACCCATAGCTATAAATAAGCGCTTTTGAGTTGCTCAAGGTAACTAAGTGCTATATTACAAGCCAGAGAGCTTTAACCAAGGAAAGGCTTTACATTCCAAGTGCTGACTAGCAACAGCAAACCAATCTCCTGAACACTTCATACTAATTTCAGTTGGAGCTTTTGCTCCTGCAGGTTAGTGGTGGTCTGTACCATCAGTGATTGCACTTTTCAGGGGTCCAGGGCTTGGCGTTCCTGCTCAGATAAAGACCACACTGGAGAAACCTGAGCCAACTTCCAGGCTGAGCATCCCAGGGCAGCCCTGGACTGGCTGATTGCTGTCCTGGGTGCACTGAGCGCCCAGCATGGGGAGCATGGCCCTCAGCTTTGTCCCTCCTCCACCAGGTACCTGCACCAGGACACTGCTGGGCACCGTGTCCCCAGCTGGCAGAGCTGGTCCTCACCTCGGGAGCTGGCGTAGTGCCGTGAAACACGGATACAGACATGGATGTGCTAACAAATACCTTGGAAAACATCAAAACCACTTTGAAGATGCTAAATGATCACTGTTATGAACAACTGGCTTCTAAATACGTCAGTTCATCAACACCCAGGTAAAAACTGCAAGCTGGGAATGGGAAAATGGGTTAATTATAAAGACTGGAGAGTCCTGTGGGCTTCCCATGGTCTGAGCTTCCCCTTTGTCTCAAAATAAGCAGCTTCTTTTCCTCTTGTTTTCTTTCCCCTTGGGAGCTGCCTTCCAACAAGGCAGCAGAAAAGTAAAGGCTTTCCTGCCAGCCTGTGCTGGGCCCTGCTGTGTGTTATGGGGAGGAACCGGAGTGGTGGCACCGACCACTGAGCTCCTTAAAACCTGTTGTAAAATGAACGTATGGGAATAACCTTGCAGGCTTCCTTCTGTAAGCCAGCCCTTCCCTGAGGATCGTTAGTTAAAGAAGTGTTTATTGCATGGAAAAATCTAAAAAGCACAAAGCAGGGAAAGCATCTGCCTCTTGTGGCAGTGCTTGCCTGGGTCTGAACCCATTCACACACACAGAAGGGAACCCACACATGGAATTCCCTGCGGGGGGACTCTGACTGCCTCCACACTTGCCATATTATCCCATTTAGTAAATAAAACAACATAACATATCATCATTATGTGCAAAGCACCCAGATAACCTGGTACCTGACCTGCAAATGGGGCTGCAGGTGACCGTGGCTGGAGACCTGCTAGGGAAGACAAGAGGTGCAGGGTGAAGGATCGTTGGAAAACTCCTAAGCAGTCCCTTAGGTAATGTGAAGTGCTCACAATACTACTGCTAGCTAAACACTGCAGCCCGTCTGAATAGAAACAATGCCAACAAGAATGTATTTGGTATTCTGGGGCAGTGGGGTTGGTGTTAAAGCTTCACTATGGTATGGTTGAGAGCCCAAACGGCCCCCAGCCCCCCTCATGAGCTGGTGGGAGGTTTGGCCAAGTTAAGGACTGGAACATGACATCCCACTGCACTAACCTGGCTTCACTGTGTTTCATTATAACCCATTCGGGAAAGCACTTGGCAGGCCTGGAACACGGACCTGCACGCAGCCTGACTGCACACTGCAACCCTGCTTTGGGTCTGAGGAACCCGGGGTGCAGGGAAACACCGGAGCACAAACTGGCACCAACAAGTGGCTGCGCGTGGGGGCACAGTCACAAGGGTGATCTTCCACATGAAAAGCCAAAGGCAGCTCCAGAGAAGGATTTAGGTGCAAAACCATTCCTGTAGGGCCCTAATTCCCATTCAGTGTAATTAACTACAAGCTACGTAGGTGTCTACAGTCTCCTGAACAGGATGTTGAATAAATTCTTATGTATTTTAAAGGGCAATGGGGACTCAGGAACGGACATTTTGGCCTTGGAAGTGTCAAGGGAATTAGATAGATTGTGGATGGGCTCAGCCAGAGCCGGTGTGACCTGGTGGCACGATAGGAAACCACATCCATGCGACAGGAAACTGAAAGCTGAAAACATGGAGCAAGTAACCATCCAGCCCCAGCTCTTGTGAATCCAGCAAGCTCTTTCAGCTGGCGGCACCAAGAAGGTTTTCACTGACTGATGAGTATCAATTCCTTAAATTGGTGTTCTGAATGTCATAAAATAACTCCTCCAAACTGGAAAACTTAGGATAAGCTTTGGCTGCAGCTCAGCCAGCAGCACCATGGTGCTGTCACTTGGAGCACTTGCTTGGATGAGGGCAGATTCACACAAGGTGGGCTTGGAATTTATGTTTCATTAATATTTATGCAGATAAACTTGATTTCTCCCATTGATCGAGGAGAAGGAGGGAGATACAAGATGAAGGAGGGAGAAGCTGTGGCTGCCCCATCCCTGGCAGTGTTCAGGGCCAGGCTGGAGCCCTGGGGGCTTGGAGCAAGCTGCTCCAGTGGAAGGGGTGCCTGCCCATGGCAGCGATTTGGAACCGGAGGAGCTTTAAGGTCCCTTCCAACATACAACAGCCAGTGCAGGGGGAGCTTATGTGCAAATGCAGAAGTGTCGCTTCCCAGATGATGGCTAAAGAGCTCCCATGGCAGAGGTGAGCCCAAGAATCAGGTCATCCCAATGGGCTTAGCAGCTGCCATAGTCAGAAAGGGGAAGAAAAAGATCCCCAAATCTGGTGCTTCCTAACAGCGTTAGAGGGTGGCTCCTGCTGCACCTCTTCACTGACTAACCTGTGATTTACCTGTTCTGTGGGGGGGGCTTTGCCTGCTCTCCCACGTGCACGCGTGGTCACAGAACCACCACCCTCTCCCAGCACCAAGTGACTGCCAGGTCCCAGTACCTGCAGCAGTTTCCATTTCTCCCCGTTTACCTCGATAGGGGCATAAGCCCTTGGCACACCGACCTGCCTGCGCAGGAGCTGCCGGTACGGGGGTGCTCCGGCGGTGGCAGGGACACATTGGCTGGCAGGAATGCTGATGGCACCTTGTGCTGCTCCGTCCTTCCAGCCACTGCACGCAGCGTGCAGCGGGGCTGCCCTGGCTGCAGTTACACCAGGGTGCAGCAGGTCACGGCCCTGTTTAACCTGAACAGAATGAGCCCAGTCAGCATGTGCCAGATGGGAGAGCAGGAAGGGTGAGGATCCTAGAGGCTCTTGGCAAAGCAAAGCGCAGCGTTCTGGCCATGTCCTCATGCTATAGCTACACTCCTCCGCCTTGAGTTTCTAATCCAGGTGTAAGGGAGCCTGGCCCTCCCAGAGCATGCTCTGGCTCTCCCTTCAGGCCAGTGCAAGCAGTGCCATCAGGTCAGAGGGAGCTGGATCCCCTATAAAACCCGTTTCCTACATTTCTCCATCTTGCCGTTGGTTACAGACACGACGGACGCCTGCCACAGCAGCAGTTCTGTGCTGTCAGGATGCTCTGTTGGGACAGCTCTGGGATGTGGACGTGAAGGGTTTTCCAGCTTCACACTGGCCAGCATCACCCCCGGGACTGAACCTGCTCCCCCTGAGCCACATTACCCAACTGAAGGAACATACAAAGGTTGAAGCCTCCCTGACAGTGACACAGCGACCGGGGCGAGCACGGCTGGACCAGCATGAAAACACAGGACAGGGTAAGACTGGGAGGCACAGGGAGCGGAGCTAAGGAGCCTGTCATTAAATTAAAACCTGAAATAATAAAATCAGCAGCAACAAAAGGTGCTTTTACTGCCACCCATCACAACCTTCTTCCATTCCCGACCATACCTGCCTGAACTCATTGCTCGTCCACCAAGTGTGTTCCATGGGATCAACTAAAAGTGTCAAACGACAGAAGTTAACCAATTTCATCTCAGTTCTTCGTGTAGGTCCCAGAGTCGAGTGTAATTTATTAAGTATCTCACCCTGTATAGTGACATTTTTACTAATTCATATGGAGCCAGCTATACACACTGCATATGTACAGGTATTTTCATAAGGCATATAATATCTTTGCATTGAAAATAAATGAACATTAGTAAATTTAATTTAATATATACTTTCTTTGAGGTGTTTATGAAAATATTTTTTCTCTCTATTTTTGTATGTGACATGATAGAAATATTTCATGGGAAGTACAGGTTTATATATTTTATCTTTATAAAGGCATATACAACTTTGAGGCAGTGTTTCTGATGGACAGCAGAATTCCTAAAGGATTTGTATGTGCTTCTGTGTTCTGAAACCATATGAAATTGACTTTCAGAAGTAACTGGATTAAAAAAACGCACCAATGCACAGCCAGAGGCTGACAAGTAAAACTAATACGTAGCCACATGAACAATATATTTATATCGTTAATATATTTTCCAAGATGATTGGTACTAACATAGAGTATTTTACATTTGGCACTACTGTTTGCCATTGGTCCAGCAATTGGCAAAAAACTTTGTTTGCTCTGTATAAATCTGTTTGACCATTAGATCTGGCGAGACATATTTCCTATTTATAAAAAAATAGTTAGACAGTAAGCTCACGTTGAATAACTAGGTCTACTGTGTTCTGGAAACTCTTCAGGAGTAACACAGCCTTCTCGTGTTCCATATGTACAAAACTGTGTCCGTTGGCCTGCAAGACAAACACAAGGAGAGGAGAAGTCAAAGGAGGCTCTATTCAGCCTCGTCATGTTGAGGGAGCAGAGGGATAGGTGGAGATTAAAACCAAAGCTACAATGAATAATAATCATATCACACAATAAATAATAATCATATAACACAATAAATAATAATAATATCACACAATAAATAATAATCATATCACACAATAAATAATAATAATATCACACAATAAATAATAATCATATCACACAATAAATAATAATCATATCACACAATAAATAGTAATCATATGATGGTTTCCTGCACACAAAAGTTGGACTGTGCCCTTAAGAGAACCTATCGCCCTCATCCTGCATTGGCCAGATGCTGCACCCCTGCTTAAAGCCTCAGGGATGCTTCCCAACTTAAACTATTCAGTGACTGTTCAACATTCCGCATGTTTTCTGAAGGAGCAATGACCCTGGATGTGAGAGGTTCAAACACTGCGAGCCCAAAGGAGGTTAATGGTACCAGAACATGTTGCTGAGTGCAAAGGCAGGTTACAGCTGAGACACGCTGCATATACAGAGTGGAGAACGCACTGAACTGCTCTGGTTCTGTGCTGATTCCCTCCCCAAAGACACCAGGAGAAACCTTCAACTATTACAGGAACTACAGCCCTATGGAGGAACTACTGTAGAAGATGCTCATTGCACTACACATGGGTGTCTTGGCCACCACACAGCTGTACTACACCCTACAGCCCATGGAAGACACTTGTGAAGCCCCAGCCCACCATCAGCACAAGCAGCATATGGGACAAGCAGCACAAAGTGCCTGCGGAGCCCCCCTGGAGCCAAGATCCTCCCCTTGGTGCAGGGGCTGCAGAAAGGATGCCCCGTGGCCTCTCACTGCATCAAAGGATAAAGCTCCAAGGAACAGGAATACAGATTTCAGGCATGAAGGGTTTCAGATGTCCACTTGTGTGCCCAAACTAGGCAGTCATTGGCATTCAGTTGGAGGTCGTCTCAGGCTCTGGTGTCATTCAGAGAGACGCTGAAGTTTCCAGGTGTTGACCACAGCTCACTGGGATCTGCACTGCTCATTCAGAAATAGAAATCAAAGAAGCTGCAGACAGCCTCCGGCCAGGCAGCTCTGCCCTTGTCCCTTCCCCTTGTCAAGCTGCACAGCGAGGGCTGTGGGAAAACCTTGTGCAAGCTCAGCTTTAGCAAACAGAGAGACCTCATTTCCACAGGAAAAGCTTCTGGAAGAAGTGGGCACATGTCCAAAGACACGGCAGCGATCCACAGCCAGGGGGATTTGTGATTCACCAGGTCAATAAATGGTAATGGAATAAATGAATGGTCACTCCTGCTGGGGCCTCACGTTCCCCACAGAACAGATTATGAAATCCCCATCTATTGTTACACATTGAGAGTTATCCCATCCCTAGCAGTGCTCAAGGCCAGGTTGGACACAGGGGCTTGGAGCAAGCTGCTCCAGTGGAAGGGGTCCCTGCCCGTGCCAGGGGTTGGAGCTGGAGGAGCTTTAAGCTCCCTTCAACCCAGACCAGGCTGGGATTCTGTGATTATTTGGCTCTAATTCTTAGACAGGAAGAATGGCTTTTAGCTGAACATGGAGCCACCATAACAAGAGTTCTGAGAACGGAGGGGCAGCCTTTAACACAGAATGACATGGCTGAGAGCTGCTCTCCTTGCTGACAGCCCCAGCAGCCATACAGCCATGCTCCTCCTTGGAAGTCAGCTACTAAAACTGCTTCTAATTCAATAGCAGCAGAGCAGTTCTAACTTATCAAACAAATAACTGAAGAGCTCATGGCACAGGAGGGGAAGACACAACAATTCTCCTCCCCAGGATCCCAGCACGACCGTGAGCTTCGGGACGTCCTCTGACAAGAGCGGTCTCCCTGCAGAAGGCACACGGATGCTTGTCTCTCAGAAACAGGCTTTGGGCAATACTGTGCTTGTGGGTGACAGCTTCTTATGGGTGAGTCCCCCCAGGGAACGTCAAACCTTTTACTTTCTAAATCTTCCTTCCCTCTTCTACCAAAACTGCATGGGGAGACACGCGACAGCGTGACAGAAACATCACTGCTTCTCCTGGCAGCATCGTCCTTCAGGTCAATGTTTGAAGAATTCCCCCTTGCAGCCCTGGGCTGGCAATACCTGTCCATATTTTACCTACACCTTGAGCAGGCGGAATTCAATGTGTGGGAGCACAGAAGGGGCACAGACACGGTGGTGTTCCAGTGACGGTGACATCGGGGATAGCAGCCATGGAGACACACAAATGCACCTGCCACAAACCTGGTGGGAAAGGGTCAGGCAGACATACGAGGATGAAGGTCAGTACGACAGGAGAAGCAGAGCACGGGGCAGACTGCATGAAGATGGGGGCTGAGGCTGAGAGAACACAGGGAGATGGTGCCTCTGAGTCCCAGCAGAAACTGGGACCTCCTCCTTCAGCAGGACTGATAGCACAGAACCCTGATCCCTGGCATGGGATGGCCTCATGAGATAAAGAAAGAGGTGATGGCAATGGTGGAAAATTGGGGTGAAGAGATGCCACTGAGTATTACTGATCTCAAACTCTTACTGGCCAAGGTATGGGGTACATTCACAGCTAAAGGCACTGCTTGTGTTTGGGAAGTAAAATATCTTCATCACAGTTATGGGTTTTGTCTGTTAATTCCTCCATGAGATTAATGGCCCTTTTACTTGCCACAATATAAATCAACATCTGGTAACAGGCATTATGCAGGGGCGGAAGTAATTGCAAATAAAAGGAAAATGCTCTTGCCAGAGCATCTGGAATGACGGTGATGAATGAGGAGCTGCACACTGATGAGAGGAACTGAGAGCACAAAGGCAAGCTTCATAAGTGTAAGGGATGAATAAATCAGGAGAGTGAGACCTGCTCCCCCCAGATCACACAGCAGTACCTTAAATAAACATCTGTAAGTGCTCCTGGTTTAGGAACATGAGAAATCCCAGCTCCTGATGGCCTGTGTCCATCAGAAGTCACCCTCTCACCTTATTTAGCTGCTGCTTTTTAACATCTTTTACTTTTAGCGTATTTTTGCTTCTGTTTCTACGCTCCCCTTTCAATATAACACCATCTCTAGCTCATTTTGTACTTCATTGAGCTTTGTTATGTTCTCTGTCTCACAGGTTTTAAGCATCCTGACAAATGTGAGTTGCATATTGCAGAGCTCAAGAGCTGGTCACTCCTGCAGTGCCCTGGCTGGGTAGGAGGGAGTGAAGGAGGAGAGGGGCAGGAGGAGGGAGAGAGGCTACTGAAGACGTTTTCTATACAGACGGTGACTGAGGAGCTTTGAAAGGTGTGTGCAGGAATAGCCTGTCCTTCCCTTTAAAAAGTTGACTGGAACACAGGAAACGTTCCTTACAAACAACAGAACAAAGAGTGGAGGGGTTTCTGTAAATCCCACAGCTGCTTCCATGATCCAGCAGCAGATTCTTTTCCTGCAAGGGCATTCACAAATGCTGAGGCAGCAAGAGAGAGGCGAAACCATTGCCAGTTACTCTTGTGTCAAAACCAGTCAATCTATTGCCAACAGTCAATTGCCAAAACAGTCAAAATGTGAAGAGAGAGCTCCCCACACCAGCGCAAGGTGGAAACTGGAGACACGTCCTGCTCTGTCACAGACTCCTGCTTGTGACACTGCCCATGAAACTCCTCTCTCCCTGCACCTTCTTCTAAGCCATGTCAACTGGACCAGTTCTGTGCCTCTTTTTCACACCCTCAGTTTCTTTCAAACAGCTTTATTCCTTCCTTCTGAGAGCAGCTTTCAAAAGCACTGTCACACTGTTATAAATCAGCATTGAAGTACCCAGGTAACAAAACAGCAGTTAACTTGTCCTGAAAGCCATGTCATTGCACTTGTAAGATGCAAAGACTGAGTTCAGTGACAAAGCTTGATTTAAATCCATCCCTACCTGGAGGATCTTGTCGCCAGGCTGGAGCAGGCTGGATGCTGGTCCATCAGGCTGAACCCTAGTAACAAAGATACCCTATAAGTCAGAAGTAACAGAGGTTAGGATGCTATCACCAAGAACTACTTCCCAAAATACAGGTGTCTCCCTAACTGCTGTCTGAGGCTCTACATATTCTGTCAGTGTTCTAAACTTGAAACTCTATCAAATCTGTTTGTAATCAAATACTAGGGTGGGTTTGTAGCAGCTCTTTGTGACCATCAGCGAGTTATCACCTGAGAGGGGCTTTGGCCAAGGGCCTGTAGGGCCAGGCCAAGGGCAATGGCTTGAACCTGCCCCAACAGGGGAGCCTGAGCTGAGCTCTGAGGCAGAAGCTGTTCCCTGTGAGGGTGCTGAGGCGCTGGCCCAGGGTGATGGCCCAGAGAAGCTGTGGCTGCCCCATCCCTGGCAGTGCTCAAGGCCAGGTTGGACACAGGGGCTTGGAGCAAGCTGCTCCAGTGGAAGGGGTCCCTGCCCGTGGNGAAGCTGTGGCTGCGCTGCCCCATGCAGTGCTCAAGGCCAGGTTGGACACAGGGGCTTGGAGCAAGCTGCTCCAGTGGAAGGGGTCCCTGCCCGTGGGAGCAGGGGTTGGAGCTGGAGGGGCTCTAAGCTCCCTTCCGACACATCCGCCATTTTAAACTAAGATTCCACATCACAAAATAATGTCCAATATGAACAGGGCAAGAGGCACAGGGTTATCAGGAGGGTAATTAAAATGGAGCAAGCATTAATTAATAGAATGATAAGGCACCCTAATCTATACAGTAATATGTGCTTAGTTTACTTAAAACAGTTTAAAACCTTTTCTTGATATTCAGCCCTTGAGATACTGGGTGCAATGCTCTGCAGAACTGTCAGCCCAAGGGCTGAGCCATGAATGACTCTGAATGGGGTAAAATTACGAAGTGATAAAGGACCTTTCTAGATTTCTTTTCAGTATTTCAGTAAAATACGTTAATAAAATCCCAAATCAAAGATTGACTTCCTCAGTGGTGAATGTATTTGAAGTATTTCCCCTGCAGCTCAGGCAGTCCTGCACTTGTGCATCCTCCTCAGTGCACGGGCACTGTGCTCTGCTGTGCTCATCCTGCTGCAATGCTTCAGAGCAACAGCATATAAACCCCTTTATAATTATCAATTTCTTCAACATAACCACCCCATCACTCCCTTAGTGCATAGATTTGCGTTTCTGCTGCGGGTAAAATGAAGCCCATCTACAGGTGTTGGTGCACTGAGCATGTTACTGGTGCAGGCACATTTGCAAGGGGATACAGAGTCTGCTTTAGTAATTTCAGGTAAGTGATAGACAGTGGAAGCACAGCTTGAGTCAAACATCATACAGTAAAGAGCCAGTGTGTCATAAAGTGTTAATTCTAGTTTGCAGCCTCAAAAGAGGACACAAAAATGAGTGCTTGAAGGGAGAACTGTTAAAATACCCAATAGTTATGTATGTTAAATGCACCTGTTCTTGAAGTTCAGGGCAGGGACTATCAGTGACGGTTTGAAAGGAGTTCAGGTTGTGTCAGATTGCTATTTCCATGGAAATAATTTTTCCAATGTGCAGGCAGATCTCAAATGTTTGAAGAGGTGAAAAGCCAGTTTTAGTGTCGTCATTTGCCAAATCCTGTCTGTGTTTATGGGAGTTATGACAGGCTCTTCACACTGAATCCAGTATTGTTAAAGAGTATGAACTCTGTGCTCAACAGAGCCCTGTTTTTCCACAAGCTCCAGTCAGTTGTACTGCTCAGAGCAGGTCTGAGAGTTCATGTCCTGCTCCTAAAGCCCCGTGTAGCTGATAATCTCCAGTTGTATTTGTATAGGCACCCACATGATTTGTGCTCTTCTTCATTAACCAGGGAAAAAGCAAATACTCTCCTTACAAAAGAAAAGGCCAACTATGGAGAAAATTCTTTCAAAGATCACAACAGAAGTGCATAGAAATGTCACTCATGTTGTGCCTGTCTCCACATGAGACTCGACAGCAAGGAGCATTTAGAGAGAAACGTGTAACTAACTTACCTTATCGGAAGGTTTGAATGGATTTCCTTGCCCGCTTATTCCACCGCTGATACTAAAACCAAGGCCAGGATTCTTCTCTATCCTCACACAAAACTAGGTTAAAAAGACATGGCAAGGTAAGTCAATGCCAACATTGCAGCCTATCCAAACAGCAGCATCTTCTCCACATATATCCATTGCATAGAACCACAGTCTGCTTTGGGTTGGAAGAGACCTTAAAGCTCCTTCAGTTCCAACCCCTGCCATGGCAGGGACACCTTTCACTAGAGCAGCTTGCTCCAAGCCCCATCTAACCTGGCCTTGACCATTAGTCTCTCCGTTGACAAGATGAGCTGACCCTCTCAGAAGCTGCTCTGCACAGTGCAGTAAAACAAAGCAGAATGTCATTATAAACTGCATGGATCTGCATGGTTTTAGCATGCTGCACTGACACCACAGTATTCACAGTGCTGCATGCAGGTTTTGGATATATTTCACAATTACATATTGGGTATATTATTATATTATTTGGATATATTTCAAGGATTAAAAAAACCTTTAGTTTTGTGAGAGGAGTACACATTGGCCAAATGATTAATTTAAACACTGGGATAAACCTGTCAGTGATGCCTCATCACATGTGCAGCATCCCCCAGCACTATGCTTGGGTCAAACCCAAGGGATAAGTACTTGAAGCTTGGGGCCACAGCCTGCCCTCAGCACCAACCTTTCCAAGGGCCTGACTCCAGGAAATAGTGCTGAATCTCATCTTGTAGTCAGGAAGACTCTAATGGCATTAGGTAATTGAATATAAAATACAAATTACTTCGGTATAGCTTTTAATGACTACTCATTGAGCCAGCCTCAGCACGTACTCGAGCCACACAGGCAATTGCTTTGGAATCCCAGTGCAATACTTAATACAGGCAGCTACTATGTGGACTGACCAACCCTTTACTTAAGGGAAAGGTTTAGTGATGATTCTGCACCGTATTCTGCAAGCGTGGTCCCTCCAACAGTTACTGCAAACATTAATGGCAAGTATAATGGGGCTAGGACCACTTAATGAAGAAACTCGGCAGCACACATGATGTCGGCTGGAGCTGCAACTGGGCTTTCCTAGGGCCAAGCTGGAGCAACCAACACAGATCTGAGAGCAGTGTCTTGCCAAACGTGCTGCGCTGTCAGCACACAGCTGAGCCACTGGAGAGCCCTCAGAAACTGCAGGTTAACTCGGTGTGACCCAGGATGTCAGCTCTGACCAGGAACCTCAGTGCCAAGGGGGCTGCTTGCTCAATCCAGGAACAAAGTACTGGGGAAGAGGAGAGAGCTGCTCATCCACCTCCGGCTCAGCCACCCCCCAATGCCACCCTATGTTTCTCCCTGTTCCCCCACAAAGCATTGCCAAAGCATTACCTTGCAGCCCCATAACCTCACCTGCTCCTGGTACGCCTCAGTGCTTCTCTGGCCCTTGGTTTGGATTAAGCATCGCCCCGTCTGAGGTGCCCGAGAGCTCTGCGAGGAGGGAATCTGGATGGGCAGCGGCGGCTGGTACTGCTGGATGGTGACTTTGTTCATGTTCCCTTCGTACTGCTGCTCGCGGCTCCGGTGCTGAAGGCTTTGGGATCCCATGAGAGTCTGGATATGGCTACCTGCCTGTGGGTAACGTAACCCGTTAGGCCAGAAATTCAGGAAGCTGAAAAGAAGCAATTATTACAACTTGCAGAGTCAAGTAAAAGCAAACCTCTTAAACCCTCTCAGAGGTTTGCCTTTTGACCACGGTTGGAAACCACCGTGATTAAAAGCAGCAAGGACATGCCTGTTGCATTTACTGCCCCTGGGGGGGGGGGGGGGGGTAGGGGAAAAAGGGGAGAAGGAGTAATTTTGTTGGTTTGTTTCAAAGGCTTCACAGAAAGGGAGCCTCGATAGTGCAGGATCACCAGCTTTGCNGTTTTTTTTTCCCCGGGGGGGGGGGGGGGTTAAGGGAAATCAGCCGCGTAAAGGATGCTTTAGAAACAGAAAACACTGGTTTGATCTCATGGCACGATACATGCTCCTGCTCAGGGTGTTTGGTGAACTGAAAACATTTAATAGATTGATGTAGGGTGGATGATCCATCACAGCACACTCTGAAGATATTGGGATGGGATATTTTCCCTGAGGATAGCCTGGAAGCAGACTGATAACACAAATACAGCATTGTGCCAGCACTGTGCGCTGAGTAGAGAAAGTGTAACCGGTTACATCCCCTGCCTGCTCCTAGGAGCAAATGAGCCTTTTACAAAACACAACTAATCAAACCATCCGATTTCTATGATAGTATCTACTGATCGGAAGCTCCAGTACTTTGTCAGTACAGGTAAAATGCTGATGTACATTGACTTGGCAATTTGATACTCTCAGGAAAACAGAGGAGGAGACGCAGCGGTGCCTCCATTTCAAATACAAGCAAAATTGTGCTGCTTCTCTGATCTTAGTCAGCGTCAAAGACCTCTGTACGGAACAGCAGATGCTGGAAATGAGTGGGAAAGGGCCTCCAGCCTCTTGGTCGTGGCTAGCAGAAGCACTCCCAGGTCAGGAAGGGAGAGAAAGGGTGACTTGGGCACTCCTGTACGTCCCAGCTCCAAGGCAGCCGCCTTGCTCCAGTTCCACAGCACAGGCTCTTCCTGCACCCATGGAGACCACTGCAGCCCATCTCTCCATTAGCACAGCTTCAGCCTTCCCATGGGCTGCTGCAATCTGCAGCCTCACCCAGCACAGTCCTGTCCTACCCATCCCCGCGCCTGTACTGCTCCTCCCTGAGCGCCAGCCCCCGCAGCCAGGCTGCTGCTCTGAGCTCCGTTCTCTCGCCATCAGCGCCCTCAGTCTCCACATCCCTTTTTACACAGGAGGTGATTTCCACGAGCCCCCGCCACGCTTCTACCCCTTCCCTTTTGACAGAGGAGCAGCTAACTCAGAGCACAGCAGATTGAACCAGGCAGGTACCTGGCGTCTGTCCTGTGGGTATGGCAGAAATAGTGCTGTTAACAGACTGAAGAGCTCCCGTCACTGCTGCTTCTGCATTCACACTGGCTCTTGCTGGAGGTGGATAAGCCACCTTGCTTGGAAATGGGAATTATTCTGCAGAAAACCATCTATTATGCAGGCTGCTTCCCCAAATTCATCTGTATTCCTTAACAGCCACCACAGAAGTTAATTGTTTTCAGCTCAGTGTCCAACATTTACAGCGTAGTTAAAGTAGCTGACAAGGGATGGAACAATGGATTACTCCACTGAGTTAAGCAGATTTCAGTACCATTATGCAACATTTGTACTTACCACATCTGAGCAGTGAGATACTGAAACAGAACCTGCAGTTTCTTATCATAGTAACAGCAGTGGTGTACAAATGGAAGATACAGGCTGAGTTAGGCTGTGTGAATGGATGAAGGCAGGGTTTATCCCAATATGCCAGAGAAGATGAGCAGTGACTCCTCTTAAATTTCTTACTCTAGTTTCTCGCATATCAGAGGATAAAGAAACCATTCAAATAACTTTGCTGCCAGAGCCAGCTCCATCAATATCAGTTTTCCTCCTCCTCATCCCTGTCCCATGCCTGGGGAGGAATCTTTGGGATTCTCCAAGTGCGATGGCTTTTGTCTCCCATTTCAAGCAATTCTTTTGCCCATCTCTTGTCTCTGCTTTTGTGTGAAGGCAAAGGCTGCTGCTTCCAAAATGGCCTTGAATACAAAGATGTGAGGCCAATAGGAAGATACTTGCCTCCTCAGTGCTGACGGATCATTACACCATAGAAGTTATTCATGTGCACATTGTGCCTTTCACAACAGTTTTGTTCACTCATGAGGCTCTTCTTCAGGAATGAGCAGGACCAGCCTCCATACAGATAATGCTCAATGTAATGATCACTGCTTAGATGTGCAGCTCCACCTTGTCAAGCTGATTGTGAACACAGGGCAGTTTGCTAAGATCCTCCATTTCCCAGCTTTATGATCAGAGCATCTTGAAATAGCAGTTCCCAGTCGATGAGCAGAGTCAAGCTGGGGCCAGGACAGAGCAGCCAGGGTTTTCATGGAAGCAAGACACATCCAAGCACTGAAATGTAATAACTACCACCATGAGGTACTTGAAATTAGGCCCCTTTCTAGTCAGTTTATCAGCAAATGAAGCGGGCCTGGGGAAAGTGGCTGTGCCCAGGCGCTGGGCTGGCCTCCATCTCAACACATTCATTTTGTGTTCCAAACTGGAGAATGTAATTGAAAAGAAACATTTGAGTGAAGACTTTGCAGGCCAAGAGGGAGCTGAGAGCTCTCTGACACGTGCTGGAATAAACCTGCCAAGCCCATGTGCCCGTTTCGCAGATAGAGATGTAAAGCAATAGCATGTGCACTGAATACAAAAACAGGGAGCAGGCATGAAGGCATCATCCTTTATCATAGACTCATAAAACCAACCAGGTTGGAGAAGACCATCAAGATCAAGTCCAATCCTTACCCCATCCCTGCCCAGGCCACCCCTGCCCCATGGCACTGAGGCCTCGTCTCCACGCTGGGTGAACCCTTGCAGGGCCGGTGCCTGCAGCCCTGCCCTGGGCAGCCTCTTCCATTGCCTGAGCACCCTGTGGGGCAGGGATTGTTCCTCAGCTCCATCTAAACCTGCCCTGGGGCAGCTTGAGCCCGGGTCCTCTTGTCCCATCCCTTGTTCCTTGGGAGCAGAGCCCAGCCCCTCCTGGCTCCATCCTCC